>JAYMTP010008054.1:0-10422 GCA_036897365.1 Geranium brycei | reverse complement strand
AGCCCCGGCTCGGGTCGTACCCGACTCGGTTTGAGTTGGGTACTAGAACCCAGACCCGATACTCGACTCGGTTGAAGAGTCGGGTAGACTCGGGTGTCGGGTGAGTCGGGTAGACCCAAGACACCCGATGACCCTAACACCCAATTTCAAATTGAATTTTAAATCCCCAAATTGTTTATTGAAATCAGATACCCTAACCCCCAATTTGATTTTCAAATTCAAATCCCCACATTTTCAATTGAAATCAGAAACCCTAACCCCCAATTTGAATTTGATTTTGAAATCCCCAAATTGTAAATTAAAATCAGAACCCTGACCCCCAATTTCAAACTGAATTTTAAATCCTCAAATTGTAAATTGAAATCAGAATCCCTAAACCCATTTTGAAATTCAAATCGAAATCCCCAAAATTGAAATTGAAATCAGAAACCCTAACCCCCAATTTAAATTTGAAATCGAAATCCCCAAATTTTAAATCGAAATTAGCAAAACCCTAACCCCCAATTTGAAATTGAAATCCAAATCCCCAAATTTAAGTTCAAATCAGAAACCCTAACCCCCAATTTAAATTTGAAATCAAAATCTCCAAACTTTAAATCCGAATCAGAAAACCCTAACCCCAAAATTTAAATTTAAATCACAAACCCTAACCCCTAACCCCCAATTCAAATTGAAATCGAAATCCCCAAATTTTAAATCGAAATCAGAAAACCCTAACCCCCAATTTCAAATTGAAATCAAAACCTCAAAAATTTAAATCATAATCACTAAACCCTAAACCCCCAATTGAAGATGAACACCAAAAAAACCACCAGTCTCCACTCCACCGTTGAATCGATCCGTTGGAGAATCCTCTCTCCACCATCGAGGATTTATAGTGGAAGAAAGGGTTCTCCAACGGATCGATTCGAACTGTAACTAGCTACCAAATCGATCTGTTGTGATGTGAGTGAGAGAGAGACAGACAGAGAGAGAAGCGACGAGAATCGAGGAAGGAGGACAGAGGCGAGGCGGCGACGTAGGGTTTCAGACTACAGAGAGAAAGGAGAGGCGGAGAGTCTGAGCTGTGAGGGCTGAGAGTGAGAGGTGATTTTTGTGGAATTAAAAATTCCCCAAATACATGTGTAGAGGAGGCCGTGCCACGTTAACGAATATCGACGGCTGAGATGGGTTCGTCGAGGATGATCAACGGAGGAGAGCGTGCCACGTCCCCAAGTCGTGATCCTGAAGGAGAAGAGAGCTCCTCACTCTCATTGAGTCCCACATCGGAAGCGTATGGGACTCAATGAGAGTTTATAAACTCCTCTTCATCTGCATTTGGCATCACAAGTGGGCTGGGCTTGACGCTGGGCTGGTGGTCTCAGGCGGTGGGCTGGTGGATGTTGGGATGGGCTGGGCCTTTTGGTTATGTTGGGCTGGGTAAGTATAAAAAATGTTACATTTTTATACATACTATCGGGTTGTCGGGTACCCGGCGGTTTATACAATTGGACCCAATACTCGACTCGGTTGGCTTGTCGGGTTCGGGTCAGTCTGGTATCGGGTCAGTCGGATCGGATCGTCGGGTGAGTCGGGTTACCGGGTAAAATGGACAGCCCTAGCTCCATGTATGAAATTCTCAATTGAGAATTAAACGAGTTTTACCTTTCTTTTCCCTCTTCTGTTCTATTCCAATTCCTAGATGAATTAAATCTCAATTTGTTTATCAATTGAGTTTACGTACTGTTTTGGAATTAAATTTGTTATACTGTATTGTTTAATTACCTATTGGTATCATTATTCATTAGTATGCATGATTTGATTTAGGCTCATAATGTTATATAAAAACTCAATTGTGAATATGCCTGACTAATTTATCTAGGGATTGAGGCAATGAACTGAAATAAATAATTATTTATTACAACTCAATCAAATTATAAAGTTTGCAAATAAAATACTAATAAAAAATAAATTTTTATCTAGAACCAGTTCCAATTTTTGCCAAATACTCAATAATTTTGAATTTTAAAAATTAGAATCGAACTCAAATCAAATGATTCTTTCAATTTAAGAACTAAAACTAAAACCTTGCTCATAATGTATGGTTCCAAATCAGTTTTGATTTGTCTTCTAGTTTGAGTCTAACATATCCACCCTAGTAAAAGTAAAATAATAATGTGTAGCAATTTTGATAGGAAGGAAGGAGCATGTGAAAATGTAAGAAGAAAATAAGGAAGGAGCGTGGATAGATTTGGACACGTGGACCAAGGAGTATAATCGGATGCATACCTATTTATATTGCACTCTCTAATCTTCGTCTCTGGTCCGCTCCATTCTCTCTCTCCTTTCCCTTCCCATCCCCTCTCTCTATCTCCTTCTCCACCATCGCTCGCCCCCAATTTCACTTTCCCGGAAAATCCATTGGATCGGCAGTGACGGAGCGATTCTCCCAATGACGACTCCGACCACCAGTTCGGTGTACATCCACGTCATCGAAGACGTCATCAACAAGGTCACCGAGGAGTTCACCAACAACGGCGGGCCTGGCGTCGCCGTTCTCCAGGAACTTCAAGGAGTTACCTTCTCTTCCTCTCTCCATTTTCTCTCTTTAATTTCATGTCAATGCAAATTTTGTATTGTGTTTCTCGTTTTAAGGTCTTTTTGGGATGTTTTATATTTGGAAGAGATTGGGGGTTTTTCGGGGGATCGGATTGTGAAGTGGATCTGATGATTTGTATGGTTTTGAGATTTACTGATAATTTCTGCTCCACTGAGTAGTTTGATGAAGTTGTTGTGTAGTTTATGTTAATTTGGAGGATATTTTCATTTCAGATATGGGAGCTGAAGATGATGCAAGCTGGTATTGTTTGTGGACCTATAGACAGGTCCAGTGCACCTAAGCACGCACCTGGTGGTCCCATTACTCCTGTTCACGATCTTAATGTGCCTTATGAGGTGACCGAAGAGTACGAAACTCCTACTGCTGAGATTCTCTTTCCTCCTGTAAGTTTTTTTTATCCTTTTTGCCATTTGAATGCTATTAAAATGTCTTTATTTTGATGAATGTTATGAATTTGTTCATTCCTTTAATCGGGTTCTTTGTGTATATTTTGTAATGCAGACCCCTTTACAAACACCGATTCAGACACCATTGCCAGGAACGGCAGAGAACTCTATGTATAACATCCCCACCGGACAAAGCGACTATTCTACTCCTACTCCCGGGCAAGATAATGGAAGGCCTAGTCCCTACATGGTATATGCAGTTCCATTCCCACCGCCATTTATTTGTTACATAATATATCTTTGAAAGCTTTGTATCTATTGTTTCCCATTCTCTGTTTTTTTGTGGAAGCATCTTAATTTATTACATTACATGTGTGATTGATACATTTGCATATCCCTCTCTCGTCACAGCCGCCTCCTTCTCCTTGGATGAACCAAAGGACTCCGCTTGACGTCAATGTCGGTAAGTAGATATTAGGAAACTGCATTATTCTTTATGATGGGGTGTGGAAGAACTGACCCTGTGTCTTTGTAGCTTATGTGGAAGGGCGTGATGAGGCGGACAAAGGAACCTCTAACCAACCCTTGACACAGGTAATTTCAGTTTGTTAATATGATATCACACAACGATGTGTTGTTTTCTCCCTCAATTGAAGATTTGGATGTCTTGATCTTTTGAGGATACCTATTTGAATGATACTGGTCTAGTATGAGGAGTCCAATTTCATAAGGATAACATAACGTTACCTCTTGAGTCAATTACGAATTTTAATGTTGGAGAAAAAACCCAGGACTTTTTCATGATGTCTGCTGGAAAACGGAAGCGAGAGGATTTTCCTAAGCAGCATCAAGCAGGTGGATATATACCTCAGCAAGATGGAGCTCCTGATGCTATACCTGAGATGCTTGAAATCGAATTTGAGGTTAGTATTTCATCTCTGTGTTGTATTTGCTCGCTTCTTGTATCCAAGTCCATTTTCATCTACTTGACGTCTTCATAAAAACTTGTTCTTTTTTTGTTTGTTTATTAAGACTGATATTTTAAATATGTAAAGAAAAGGATTATTGAGAATATAGAAAGAGATGTAATCATACTGTATTAACTATATCAATACACTACCACAATTAGTTCATCCTTTATCCCGGTGGATTTCAATATGTTTTTGGACAAGGCATAGGAATAGAAATTGTTTTTTTCCTGGATAGAATTGTGAGCAGTTTATCGTTGGATGTTGACTGTTCTGTGCCAAACATCTGGTTTTACATGTTTCAAATTATTGTTAAGAACATCTTCTTAACGAGTTGTATGTCACTAGGAAACATATCTGAAGAAATATTTTTTGAAATAGTCAGTGATTGTATCGCGTTCTTAACATTATTGATTGAGCTCGCTGTTACTTTTTTGGATTGATTATTTGATTGACTAAGACGGTAATATTGGTGCTGTGAGATATTTGTTTTGGATAACGGTTCTATTAACCATATGAGCCAAATCCAACATCCACTCCCTTCCTAACAATAACTCGATAAGCATTCCTTGAACTTTTAGTATCTGTGAACCTATAATTCAGTACAATTAGGCTCTCATCTTACATTTAGATCCCTCAATATCGGGATAGCAGCTACTCTTCATTCCCCAAACACTATTAACCATTCTTGTTTTCTGGCTTTTAGATTGTATACAATCTTATTTTAGACTCTCGTTCGCATTGTTACATTGAGACCTGAAGTAATTTTACTGACAGATAACTAGTGTCACTAGTGTGGACTATTCACATATTTCCTCAAAATGTTGGATGCTAGTTCCTGGCAGAGCTTGTATACGAAGTGAATGTTGTAAATTTGGTTTTGATGATTGTTAGAGTGAGCTGCAGTGGCATGTGGCGATGAATGATTGGCACTTGGATTCAAGAATTGGATTCATGTTATGAACAGATTGTAAGATTTTTCCTCATCAGTGGTTCAAAAGAATGGGATTGAAATTACAGATTTAGAAACAATAATCAACTCTTTGATGTTCTACTATGAATTGATATAGACGTCTAGTAGTCTTCCTAGTTCATAGTGCTGGTGAATACAGGAGTGTGGGTGGATAAGGTGAGACATTAGATTTTTATATTTGTTAGGAACTTTGACGACTAAAGTTGTTATGAGGTTTTCAGAAATTTAAATATGACTGAGGTTTTTACTATGTATGGTGAGCTAATGCTGATTAGATTGTAGTAAAATCTTGTTGAGTTTTTTATCAAATGTGATGAACTTCTTTACTGTTGATTTTATATTAGTGTGTCAGCTAGAGTTGTGGATTGTTAGACAAGTTCAAAAGTGAAGTTTATGGACCGACAGTGCACATAAGCAACATATAAGTGACTTGCATTATTCTCTTGCATAAAAATGACACTCTATTTTGACCTTGGTCTATCTATGGACCAATTTTGACTTTCATGGGCATTGGTGTACATATGAACACTTGCTCACATTGATATCATGCTGTATATGGAATGTTTGGAGTAGAATATATTCAGGCTGTGGAGCTATGGTGCATATAGGTTTACTAAAAATGGTTATACGGTAAGATTTTGAGTGACATGCTAAACACTGGAATTTTGTATGGCATAAGTTGGAAATGCACATACGAACAGAAAATAAAGTCTTAATGAACTAAAATGTTCAGATTGCGATTTTTTTATTTTATTGAAAACATTTTATTTCCAAAGACATTATTTAATGCAGTTGTTAGTATTTTAGGCTGGAAGTAAGTTTATGTCTCATGAGGGTAAAATTGTTGGCAATTTTTAAGGGTTTTGGCTGGGTGGATGCTATAATTAGTCCTCTGTCACCATAGCTTATTTGGATTCTTGATCTGGTGACCAGGGTTCAAGTCACAGCTGTGGTATAAAGTTTACCCTTCAAAAACAAAAGTTCTCCTTCATATTGTGGTTATTGGGTAAAGAACCTTTTAAGTATGATGGGAGTCTAGATTAACTGAGGATATTGTGATAGTATGTGAAGTATAATTCAAATCAAAACAAATTAAACAGCAGAGGTGTGCATGGTATGATGTTTGTGTATTGCTAGGTTGTAAAGTTCACAGGATATGTGATATAAAAGAGTGTATTGGCTGTGGCCAATGGAAGGTTATAGGGAAAACCAGTGATATTTTACAGGATGTTTAAGTTGGATGCTGAATTCTAAAGTGGAACTGGAAAGGTGAAGTTGAGCATGATTAAAATCAGTGACAATTTAACATTTTCACAGTTCTATCGTCATTCTATTAGTACCTTAGTTGATGACCCTTTCCAGACCTTCAAACCAGAGTAAATTAGGTAAAGTATCGTATTTTTGGGGGGTGCTATTGTTGATACCCACTTCTGAAGGGCTGTTTTAAAAACAAATTTCTTTCACTCATTTTTGTTGCAAATTTCCATTATGGTATGGTGAAAGCTTAACTCTTAAAAAATCAAATTTTCCGTAAGATATGGAATAAGGACTACGATTTGGTTGAATTAGCTATTGTATGAAATCTTTGAATCATTCATAAAAACCTTTCAGGTTGACAAAGGGAGCAATTCTGTTGGTAGATTTGACATGGTCACTGCTGCACATAGAAAGGTTCCTGCTTGTGTGGCAAGGTCGTCCTCAAAGATTCCTCAATTTGATGGACCAATGCCTGATGCATATGATGATGGTCTCTCTACTCCTAATGTAAGTATCACCTAAGTACTTGAGCATGCCAAATAATACCTTGCAATTCTTCATACAGAGACATTGTATATGGCAACATGATTGCTCGTATTGCAGGCATGATTTGTTTGTATTTAGTTTAAGTAGTTGCATTCCTTCATACTTAGAATTTAGTACAATAAATACACACTCCAACCTTGTCTCGAGTTTTGGTTTACTTTCAGTTGCATTCTTACTGTGCTAACAAGAGAAAAGGTAGCGGTATTTGAGCTTATCTTAAAAAATTATTGGTACTAAGTTTTATCATGTAAATTGGGATTAATAATAAGGGCTTATGGAAGGGCAGTCTTTGTGGAAGTAGCTTGTTGACGACAGATTTGAATGTTCTAACGGATGGCCTTTTAGGCTATTGCTGCTGTTTCATTCATTCATCCATTCCATGTATCCATGTATTGTCGTATCACACACACTCACACAAATTTTGATCATCCCACATTAATGATGTGTTTCCTTTCACACCAACTTTTGTTTGCAATCTCGAAGATATACAACTACCAAGGAGTTGTCAATGAAGACTACAACATAGTGAACACACCAGCTCCCAATGGTATGTTTTCTTAAATGGACAAGCAAAAACTTCTGCTCTGTGATTTTAGAGTTACTCATCTCTTTATTTTCAGATTTACAGACAGGCACTCCTGCAATTCCTGCTCAGAATGATGTTGGGGATGATGACGACGACGACGATGAGCCACCTTTGAATGAAAATGATGACGATGATTTGGATGATGTGGATCAAGGTGATGAGCTAAACACGCACCATTTAGTTTTGGCTCAGTTTGACAAGGTAACGTTCTTTAATCTCGTTGTTGTCTTATAGCATAACGCACGGGTTCCATGGATATTCCAATTTCTTGTCTTGATTGTTTCTTTGGGGGTTGGATAGGTGACGCGTACCAAGAGCAGGTGGAAGTGCACGCTGAAGGACGGCATTATGCACATAAACAACAAGGACATTCTCTTCAATAAGGTGTGTTTTTGTTAACGAAAAAAATACCAAGGCGATTCTTTCAATATCTTAAGCAAACTTCAATGTGTATTGAATAATTTGTGCAACCTGTCTTCTCTTCAGGCAAATGGAGAATTTGACTTCTGATTTTGTTAAAGAAGTATCTCCTTCACATACATCCGGAAGAGAGAGATGTTGGCTATGTCCCTTAGTTATTCCATAACGTATTATGAGCGAAATCTAATGAAGAGAAAGAAGAAATGTTTATGTTTTTTAAAATGACGGGTGGCAATGCTGGCCTGTTGTACATAAGCTATTATGAGCTTTTCAGGTTTTCGAAATTAAAATGGATGAATATTTCAAGATTTTCATCTTGTTAATCATGTCTTTAGTGCATGCAATTCCATGTACAATGTAAACTTTGACATTTAGTTCCTTCATGAAATGCATTGTTTGCTATTCTCATTTTGTCCTCTTTTCTTGCCTTGTATGTTATCGTGTGTGATTGGATGTATAACACAGATTATGTTCATAAGTGATGATCATCAAAGTATTGTTTTGTTCAACAAAATAGTATCAGTGTATTTATATAGTGCTGTAAAGCATTAATGTCGTTTGATATTGAATTAGATGAACTCCTCAGTCGTCTTTTTCACATAACCATCCTCAACTACAATTAGAATTTTCTAACTATTGATTTCCATTCAAGAGCATTTTTGTCATTCAAAATCTTAAGGGATGGAAAAGGCGTTTAGTTGGGATAATGATCCGTCCTTTTCCTGTCATTGAATTGCAATTGAGCGTGTCAAATTTCTATTTTCTGGCAAACAAAAACCAAGAATGAAAGTGTGTTCCCTTAATGAAAATTGCGAAGTTGCATGTAGTAAGGTACTGAAAATGAAGAAGGATCTGAAATATAATTAAGTCACCAAATCGGCAGTGAAGGAGGGCTCATTGGGCCCTGTTTGCGATCACGCACTGTGTCTGAAACTGGGGAAGCAGAGACGCAGTGGTAGCCTCCGCCGTCAATGCCTGGTGTTCAGGCACCGGCTGGAACTCAAACGCCTCACCGGCAGTGGGCGGCGGAGGCAGCGGCGACAGCAGCGGAATCGCTCCTCCTCCTCCTCCGGTCTGCTGATGAGTACGAGGACGGAGCTCGAGCGTGGCCGGAGCCTGCTTCTGTAGCCTGGTCGGTGGCTTTCCTCCTCCTCCCGTCGTTATGGTGGCTTTGGTCTTGGTGTTCACGTCTTTGTGGAACGTAACTTCATCTCCGGTCTTGCTCTCCATTTCCAGATCTGAATTGCAACATTTGGTTGGTGGCCCTGTCTTATTAAAGCGGCGGGCGTGGCCGTCACAAGAACAACGCACGCACCACAATGTCAACGGCAAGTACCGATCCTGATCCACCACATTTTTGGGGTGGCTATCAAATTTGCCCTTTTCGGGCAAGCCTGTTACGGTAACTTGCTCCTTCTTTTTCTATCGCCTTCCGTGCTTCTCGCACCCACACATCACATGCCATGACACACCCAACGCTCGTGTTTGTCTCCATTTATTCACAATCTTTCATTTCTGTTTCATAACCGCCCAAACTTATTATTTTTGCCTCATTATTAACTAAAAAAGTTAATTCAATATTTAAGGTCTTATCATTTATGGAACGAGAGTGAGTGTAGTTATAGGGGTGAGCATGGCCGGCTCCAAAATCTTGAAACTGATCCGGTGTATTTGATTCTCAAAATGGAAGAATCGGAATTGAAATCGATCAATATATAAAAACAGGTTTTAACCTGTCAAGAATACGGGTTGGTTTAATCGTCATTATATTCAAAAGGAGATTGAAGGAAAAACAATTTAATTTAATTGCATTAAAGTAAATTAAAATATGTAAATTTTATGCACTCAGCGCATTATTTTCAACCACAAATACTGCGAATTATTAAAACATTAAAAAAATCATAACATTCTCCGGACAAATCTTCGTCAATAAAGCGTTTACTCTTGATCATCATCTTGTATGTCTTGTTTTGCTCATACGAGACTCTTCAAGTTGTTTAATCTTTTTTCTTGTTGTGAAGCTAAATATATGATTTTGTGTTAGCTGGTGAGATGAATGTTGTAGGTATCGAAATATTTACGAATTGTAACTGGTTCCAGATTACCCAGATATTTATAAATTTTTGTGTGGATAAAATAGTATTTAGACCGAAAATAGTATTGTGTGTTGGTGTAGAGTCGTGCACTATTTAATTTTTACTCATGCCCCTACACATGTTTCTAAACAACTAACCGACTAGAATATTTGAACTCTGGTACGTACGAGAAAATAAACTTGATTCATGGTCATTTGTTTTGAAGAGAAGAGGCCCATTTATGGGCCCAACCCACTAAAGCCCATTAGGGCATTTATTGAAAACAAGAGGCAGCAAGCTAATGGCTGCTGTGATGTTGTTGCTGCTAACAAGGAGAAGAGAGCAAGAGTTGTTCCTTTTGAAGGATTCCATGGGTTCCAACGATTTAATTTGATGCAGCGGACATAAATTTAACCATGGAGTCCCGAGAAAATTTAACGATCTTTATGCAGAAAAATTCCAGCAAAACATGAGTTAAAAAATCAGTTTATACCTTCACCGAATCAAACACGAAAGCCTTTTCGTGTTCTCTAGTAAGTCCACACAAGCAAGGTCGGTTTTGTCACCTTTCTTTCTTGATTTTCCACTAGCAAATCAAGAAGAAGAAGCAAA
>JAYMTP010008053.1:0-10422 GCA_036897365.1 Geranium brycei | reverse complement strand
AAAATAAATATTATCTTTTTTTGAAAATTATTAACATTTACATCTCAAAGATATTATAATAATTTGAATTGGAAAATGGTATTTTGAATTTTTAATAAAATTTAGTTAGTTGTAGTATATTGAAAATCAAGTGCAATTAATGTGGGTATTTCAAAAACAAGTGCAATTTCCTAAAAGGCCAAAACAACATTTAAAAGGGCTCAAGCCTACTTCTGAATTATTATATAAAAAGTTGTACACAAGGACAATTGAACTCAAGATCTCCTGGTTGAAACAACTATTGTCTACCACTAGACTAAGCAATTATTTGTAAATGATAGGACAACGTTTATACATATTATGACTAAGGGAGCAAATGCAATTTTCAAACAAAAATTTCCATTCAAAATTTTCGAATTCCCAAGCCAAGAGGGGGAGGCTGCCCCTCCTTGTCCCCCCGGTGGATCCGCCCCCGCCTACATGCGAGATTGAGTATTAAGATTTGTAATTAGATCCTTAATCTAGACCCCCCTAAACACTAATCATGCAATTGAGCCCAAGCACAATCAATTCCCACAGCTCAAGTTCCTAATTGCAAGTGTAGCTCATACTATCCACAGAAGAAAACAATAATCCTCCATCTACTTCAACCACTATTCAAATCTACTTCAACCATTATCCATCCATCAACAACCCTGGTCTGAAATCTCCACAGATTTCATTGATGGTCTACTAAAAATAAGTTGATTGTTCATGGGAAGACGTTTCAATAATTGGAGCTCAATTTTGCTAATTATGGGTTGAGGAATAGTTTTTCACAAGGAGGAAGCTTTGTCATGAAGCTAACGAAAATTAAAGAAAGAAACGTTAGTAGAAGGTGAGGGAAACGTCATCGTTTGATCAAATGAAGTCTACTGCAGAATTTAGAGGTGCAAATACAACTCTAGTTTGCTCTATTCATCAGTATTCATTCCCCTCTCGAGTACTCTAAATCCCATAAGATAGCTATATATACCTGAGGCCGGCACAATCCTAAAGAACTAATAATTGACACAGTAAAGTAAAAAGGGTGAGCATGAATAAACTTCAAGTAATAAAGAGTTAAGGTTCAGACAGCAACATCAAAACATTGACAAAAATGGAGATAACAAAGCCCTAAAAAGACACCCTTTAGTTGTAATCCCATCTTTATGTGCTTCTAGCTCTACCTCGATTTTCCTTCATGTGTGTTGATCTGTCGACTCTTTTCACGTTAGCTGGCTTGTAAAGCTCTAAAATTTGTACACCTCTCAAATAGCTTTCGTTTGATACACATCATCTTCTCGAGTTCGAGTAGGAAAATGCACTATAGTACAAGTAAGGATGTACAAAAAAGTATGTGAATAAGTACACATTACTCTCCAGAGTACTTGGAATTGGAATTTTCACATTCAAATGTGAGTAATTATGATTACAAGTGTTACAAATACAAACAGGTACATTGAGCAATGACTGAAGCATGCTGCAAAATTTGCTCCGCCATTTCATAAAGCATTACATTTGCTGCTAAAAACGCACAGCTTGCGCTATTCCCACCAGTTGACTACATATTCTATCTACACTTTCATCATAATGCTGTACACTGTAATTTCTTCAATCGTCCCGTGAAGTACATATATACTTATGTATATACGCCTATAATAGTGTCAGCCGATAAACAAATAAAAAGGCAGATGTAGAAATGAACACTAGATCACTGCTAAGGTTCTTTCAGGTGCTTTTAATCGCAAAATTAAGCCCACCGATAACAATGTACTCAACATTCAATCCGACAATCAACTATGTTAGGCGTGCATTGAATTTCTCTTGGTCCAATATTAATAATCTCTGCAATGATTTCAGCTTTGGCCGCTTCGAAGTTCTTGTCCTCTGCAACGATTTACAGTTAGCATATATGCATACCATTTGGTGATATTATATGCAGAATAATTTTAGAAGCAGATTTTTGAACCTTTATCCAATTTGAAGTCGGAAAAGAACCCAAGAAGTTTTCTCTTATTTGCAACTAGTACACCAAAGATCTCCGGAGGCTTATTTTGATTTGTCACAAATAACTATTAATCATTTCATAAAGTGATTGTTAGTGAAGGTTCTAAGGATGTGTGAATTGATTCAGAACGGAAGCATTGAAGAATGTTTTTAAACATTAACAGTTTGTTACCTTGAATACATAAAAGGCTTCTTTCCGGATTGACTTGTTAGGTTCCTGCAGGAACAGGTTTAACCAGATCAATACAAATCGTTAAATTAAATTTAAACTTACATAAACTTATATTATAAATACTTGTAAATATATCATGTATGATATTTAGTGAGTGGGAGCGAGGGGAGATACCATTAGAAGATTCATCATAATCCTCATGTTATCCAAAAAGCTTACATACCGAACTGCCACCGCAGAGTTTGAGCGATCGGATAACATTTCTCCCAAAATCTAAGACATAACTTAGTCAGACGATGACAAAAATACATAGAACAGTTGTTGCAAATAATGAAGTGTGAAAGGGTATTGAATGTACCATGATAGCGTGCCGCCTGGTAAAGTAACAGGTTGATTCCAACAACTGTGAATTGTATACTTGGAAAAACTAAAGCAGAGGAAAAAACTTCAATCAAGAGAATATCATCTTAATCATGTCATGTGTAAAATGTATAACAGAAGAATATCATAATCTTAATAGTAATAATCACTCACCCAGTTGTAATTTTTTGAAAGAAACTCAGCAACCGTAGACTTATGCCTGGTCAAAAGCTCCTGAATATACATTCACAGCAGTAAATTTATACAAACAAGAGCATGACTCAAATAGAACAAGAAGAGCAGAATTGGCTTAACCTTGAAAGTCTCTGTAGCATCCGGATGCTATCTCGAAACTGGGATTTTGTATATAATCAAAAAACTTCTTCATGTGGTCTGATTCCAAGATGTACCTGTACATTTTAAAATAGATGGATTGTTAATTTCAATCATTAATTAATATCTGATATGATTCTGTATTGTATACCTTGCCACGCTCTGATGGCGAATGCAATCCCTGGCTACTGCGCCGTATGTTAAACAGATTTCACTGTCCTCATAACTACAAAACCATTTATATAAGAACATAATAATTGAAACAGATAAGCCAAGACGGGGAAGCTAAGGTCATGTTACCCTGAGATGAGTATATCCATAAGATCCAAATTACGTTCCATGTAATCGAGGCAATCAATCAGGAATTAACCTTTTGCCTATGCAAATTCGCAACTACATGAGTGGCATCTCCACGAGGCTGCACAAGAAAGATCATGGCACAAACTTGAATGAAATCAAGGATTGAAGATTAAATGAAAGGAAAAATGGCAAAAAGGGTGCAGTATCCTGTAGCATTTTTGCAAAAGGACGTTGTATATTATCACATTTTTTTGTGTGTTATTTGCTTTGTTAATGGCAAAAAAATGCTTTAAACTTTGTTTTGGTGCCAAATGCAAGTATTAGCACCTAAAAGACAAAATTACCATTGAAATTAAAAATATTTATAAATAAAAATAAATTAACTTAAAAAATTATGTTATACAAATTCATATTTTCCGAAAAACTTTTATGAATATTTATTTTCTAAACAATAATTCTTAAAATTAAGGGTAATTTTGTCATCTGAACAATACTCTCGACTGTCGCTTCACCCTCTTACAAAAGTGTGAGAGTATAGTATAGAGAACTTTTTGTCATTTCCCGGCATAAAAATTGCAATCCAATCCTAAGATGAAGCAGAGCATGACACATCAACATACCCCTAGCTCCAATTCTGGGAGGCACTTGATGAGAAGGCGGAAAGTGTCCTCCCTGAAGAACTCGTGGGTCAATTTGGCACAGGCGTCCGGATTGGGCTCGGAGTTGTCGACGCCGTAGAGATGGGACCTGATATCGGAGATCTTGTCGCGGCGGCGCTTGGAGTGGCGGGGGGTGGGGGGGGGGGCTTGGGCTTGGACTAGAAGATGGACATGGAGATGGAGATGGTACCCCCACTCAGCTTCCCGCCAAAACACCTGAATCCGGGGGGGGCCTCCGTGGTTGGTTTCTCCCTCTCTATTTCACCTCTCGAATTAGGGTTTTGGAGGAGGAAGAGAGATGGGGGTTTCTATTTCTTGCCTCCACTCTACGTTCGCCCACGCTTTTATTTGTCATATTACACAAATGGCGGGTTTGCTTCTCACGTGTCAGGTCATTTTTCTGTTTTCTTCCTAAATCAACGGATAAACCCAACTATATATGGAATTAATCCACAATCTACTCTGAGTATCTCTTTATTTGGATAACATATGATCCATACACAAAAATAATTACCGATAAACAAGGGTTATAAATATATACGAGGCATGAGAACTATGAGAATCAATATGAGGGTGCCATGTGGCAAGAGGGGCGGGTTCCATAATACAACTTAGAGGGAAAGTGTTACCGTGTTAGGGGGGGGGTGTAACGAAGGATTGAAAATTTTTATTCTTTTTTTCCGTGCATGTCAGCTCAGCGCGCGCGCCGCGTGGCGCATCTCCAGTGGTTCTCACAAGAGGGAGTGGTTCTCACCAAATATCAACTCTTATGACTTAAAATATGATCATGGTACTATGAATTTCATTTTTCATTCGAAATTCTCGGTTTATGATATTGTTGAATTAACAGAAAGTTGAACTTGAAAATCACAAAATATTTTTTCAATATTAATTAATCTCTCTAAAATTTTTATAGTTTGGGGATTTTAATATTATTACTCGCACCCGTAATGGTAGGAGTTGGGTTTAGTGGCCTGTCGTAGAAGGGCGAGAAGTTTTTCTCAAGGACTTGCACAGTGTTGCCGATGATGTAACGAGTGGAGAGTTAAGATAAGTGGGAGCTGGCCCTAGTGGCCTAGTAGAGGAGGGTGATGGGCATTTCCGTCTTGAATTTGATCTCAATGGTGGATTGAGTCTTCGATATGGCTTAGTGAAACAGAGAAGAATGGGTAATCGTAGTCATAACACCTTACATTTGAAGTAGTTGTTTTTTTAAAAGTTTTGTATTATGGGACTAATTTCGACTTTTAATGTCACATTTAACTACGTTAATAATTGTGTTTCAAAAATTAAATTTAACTCCGGTAATCATTAACATTTATATATTTGCCGCTGTTTAATCAAAAATAAAATATAATCGTATTATTAACCGTGTTGAATATAAGCATGTATTTGTTTACCATAACTTCTATAGCTCATTTTGTTAATTGTGATTTTATGTCGAAATTAGGTAAGAAGTTTCAATGATTATAGGTTACAACCCATGACTTTAGGGGGGGACATGACGATGAAAGACTTGGACCACTGAACTATTTTTCTTTTTCATTCTATACACATTGCATATATTCGTTCAGTAGCTTAGGAGGGAGGGATGGTAAAAGACTTAGACTGGACTGTGTTTGTTTTCATTCTATACACATTGCATATATGCAGTGGCTAAGTAGGGGAGAGTACAAAGAGAGAGAGGGAGTTAAAATAGAGTCAAAGCTGGGAATATGAGCAGCAACATAGGAGCCCATTTGTTCCATCAGCTGCTTGAATGACCGCTCTCTCGGATTGTAACTAAGCAGATGATTGTGCCCACATAGCAGCAGTATTTCACCGTCTCTCCCAATGTTTATCACCTGGAAATGCCTCTTCTTGAGGTTCCACCATTGTACACTTGGAGTCTTTATCGCCACTACTTTCGTCCAAGACTCCAACATGCCATACATCAACTTCAGAAGTCAGAGAAAATCGATCCGCAACACAGATATAGAGGTTGCCTTCTATCACCCCAATGTTCGAACAATAATAGTCAGTGTTCTTGCAAATATTCGAAGAACCCGAGATGCGTTCTCTGAAGAATGCAGGCAGCCCTAGGAATGGTTGGAATTTCTCTGTTTCAAGGTCAAAACTAAATATAGACACAGAACCAGGAGAGTAGACAATCCAATGAATAGCCCGGTTTAGAAAGGCAGCTGGTGATCGATCAAACAGCGAAGGGACAGCCCCGATGCTTCTCCATGTACCTGAACCCAGTGTACACACCTCAGCCTTCCATTCTCGAGCATCAGATAAAAAAAAAGCTCGCATGACCTTGTATTCATTGGTACAGGGGCTATACCCAAGCCCGGACATAACCTTGTAACCCGATTTCTTGGTGACACCTGGAAGGGCCAAGCATTTCCTAAGCATAGGATTCCATACATAAACAGGATCACGAGACGGAGGGCCACACACACAGACCAAGCCATTACAGGAATTCCCAAGTGCAAATAGAGGCAGGGATGGGAACTGAAAGTTGTGAGAACTACAAGTGGTGACTTGTTTTTCAACATCCAGCCATATGCAGAAACTATGTTTGTGTTCAGCCTGTAAATTCTACTCACGCAAAAGTAGGAAGGTGGGTGTGTGGATAGAGTGAAAGGTAGTGTAAAGGGAATCCGATACTGAGCTGCACCATGATTTGGAAACAAACTTGCAAATGGTAGTTGCCGTTTTTATGGAAAGTCGGGACAAGATATCAGTGATTACGGGTGATGAGAGGTCTGATGTGTGTGTCAGTCTCTGTTTTTGTGTTCCCGTCATTGGTAATTCCACCTCACTGTTTGTGTCCATCGATGATCTTCACTGGAACATCCGACAACGCAAGCCTGTCATTCAAAAACACTGTTAGAAATTTAGACATGGCTTTCACTATACAGCTACACAATAAACATGGTAAAAATGTACATACTAGCAACATAAATAATAATATAAAGAACACAAATAAAATAAAGCATAGCCCGGTTTTCTTACATAGCTGAGGCCAATTAAATCGAGAGCAGAGATAAACTCCAGTTTCAAGATGTAAACCTGAGCAATCAAACAATATGAGCCTATCATGAGAATAACCTTAAAGGGGGGATTTTAAAATGATAACAACATTACATACCAGAGAAGCGGGTGCAGACCTAACTTTCACTGAATTTAGGATGGCAAGGAAATAAACCAATACCATCCGAATGACATGAATAAATTGACGACATCAATTCAGCCAATTGTAGATGCTTCACATTTCATGCATGATAAAAGTGTGAGACCCCATGAGGAAAAATGTGAGCTCAGGGCATCATATCTGGCATGTAAAACAAACAACAGAGACCAAAACCAAGCTATAAACAACAGTGGCACACTAGTGAATGACCTAACTTCACTACCACCTATTCCAATGATCTTAATCCTCTTTTAGAAGAGACGGTGAAACCATACTCGAGTTATATTATATACAGACCGACAATTCTGACTCTCTTCCAAAATAAATTTCTGCAGCTAAGAATATCAGAAATTTTCAAAATAATATTCTACAAAAGTAAAGCCTGAACTGTAAGTGTTAGAAAACTCTGAATTTGTAACAATCCTAATCATTTCCCAATAAACATAATTGAGCAAACAAAAACTGGTTGCGAGAATCGTGAGTGAACTTGATCTATAAACAAATATACCTGACACAATGTTCCAATTTCCAGAGAAAATGAAAGGAAGGAAACAAGGTTGTACGAGCCAAATTACCTGCGGAGAGCTTCCATTTCGCGAAACCAGTCGAGGAGAAGGGAATTCGAAGATAGAGAAATAGAAGGGAATTGTTGTTGCTGGTGGGCAATTGAAGCAGTCCAAAATCCTCTGGTTTTGGAAAACCCTAGCTCTTGAATTCTAGGTTCGAAGATTGAGGAATGAACATTTTGTGTTGAAAAAATCCAACATTCATTTTGTGTTCTCTACAGCTATATGGCGTTGACTCTTAACACTTCACTTCACTTTTGACCTTCATGATAGTTGTTAGGAGCGACTTGCGGGCAGACTTTTATAACCCGAACCGGCTCATTCTCTATGTTGTCCCTTCAACTAGTCCTTGTGCACTATCTATGTTTTTGTTGAAAAATGGCAGTTTCGTATCAGCCATTTTTACAAGATTATACCTAATTTAGTTTATAGTGTGTACAATGCTCTAACTATCAATTGTTGAAGAGGAAGCCGACAACTCAAACAACGGCACCAAGAAAACTGTTGAAGAGTTGGGAGAAACCAAATGTAATGTTGAAGATTGCTAGCTCAACCATGTCATAATCATACCTTTTAAATTTCTTTTTATTTTATTTTTCCAGTAAATGGTGTTTTGATCGTTACAAAAATTTTTTATTTTATTTTTCCGGTTAATGGTGTTTTCATCGTTACAAAATTTGGAATGGCACGTGTTTGTCACATGTCCCAAAAAATAATCTCTTCCACACATTTTAATTAACAATGTAACAAAAATAAAGTTTAACGATGTTAATGAGTACACTTAAGAATATCGATGGTGTGAGAGATTGGGGAGAAGGATCTTTCATAGAAGACACCATAAACAAGATCGACACAAAGGAGGAAGCCGACAACTCAAATGTCAACACCGAGGAAATTGTTGAAGAATTAGGAGAAACTAGATCTAATCTTAAAGATTGCTAACTTAACCATTTCATTAAGCATACCTTTTAATTTTTTTATTTTTATGGTAAATGGGGTTTTTATTATTACAAAGTTTGGAATGACACGAGTGTATCACACCTCCCAAAAAATAATCTCTTCCATAGATTTTAACTAACGGTTTAACAAATATAAAGTATAATGATGTTATTGACTGCACTTAAGAGTACTGATGTGGTCCCAAGGGGACACCCTAACATTTTGGTCTTATACTATATGTGAAGAGAAATTAATTTCGAACCCCGTTGAAAGGGTGGGGAAGGATGATAAGAGTATCGAGTTGTTTGGAATTGATTGGAGTGAAGTTGAGTCGAGTAATTTTCATATTAGGATGAGTTCTGGATCAAAATTCATTTTCTTTGGTTAGAATAAAAACGATTATTAGTTAGAGGAGCTGATAGAGAGAGGGGAGATGGGTCAAAAGAGTGCGTTTTGAAATTTTAAAACACATTTATGGTTATTTTAGTTTTTTAATATCATTATTTAACAAAATGACTACAATGAAAATTTTACAGTTTTAGGGTACTTCTAAAGTGATTTGTATATCTAATTGTAATTTGTTAGAGATAATGCCTCTCAAAAGGATTTTTTTATTGATTTTTTATTTGCAGGTTGCATGACCTTAATGAAGTTGTTATATCCTCTATTATTAGTCATGCTAATACTTTATTTATTCTCCTCTTTTATCACAATTTATCTCCCCCTCCCTATATAATTTTTGTGTGATCATGTTGAATAAATGTGCCAAGACAATGTGTTTCTTATAATTGATTTCTCTCAAATTATTCTTCTCGAATCGACTATTTGGTATTGAATTGTGTAAGATTCACACCCTGGTGTATGAGTGGGTGCGCATCAAGGGGACTGTCGTGTTAACCTCAAAAGCAATCGGAGCAAGATCGTTATTGGGGATAATGACTCACAAAAGTTATTCTTTGGTCTTCATGTTGTAGAGGTTACAAGACCTTCATTGGTTGGTAATCTTCCTCATTATTGGACCTTAAAAGCTCTCTTTAATACACAACTTTTAATCTTTCTCCATTGTTTTTACATAAGAAATATTTTGAGAACCTTGTAACACGATACACTACATTACATGAAAGTAGTTCGTTCTTTGAGTTGTTGTCTCAAAAGTTGGTTTGGTTCTTAGGTATTGAATTTTGCAACTTCCAGACTCTGGCATGAGTGAGCACGCATCACGTGGATTACCGTCTTAACCTCAGAGGTAACCGAAATACAATCGCCACCTTGGTCCAACCGGAAAAATTGGTTTCAAGTCAGTGGCCACCATACCACGGTCCGGTAACTTTACACCGGAAAATGTTGTCTAACTTATCGTCGTTATCCTAAAAATTATAGTTCCTACAATTTGAAATCAATTATAATTCTGGTATAACAATGGTTAAAATCTTAGAGCGGGCATCATGAGTTCTTGATTGGGAAGTGCATGAACGTCATGGAAAAGTATATTCATGTTTCTTAAGTATTATGTTGTATAACTATGTTTTTGGAGCTATTTGGTTTTGATTTGTTATCCTATAAGGTATGCATATGGTTATGTTCGGCTTTGTGAGCCTAACAATTAAACCATCTTTCTCTAGCTCATTCATTTTTGAGGTATTGGTTTAGAACAATGACAGTACTTTCACATCCCATATTTGCACGACTTTTCTTAATTCAATTATATGTGGAAATTAATTGAGAAACTTCTATGCATGTATGATAATTAGAATAACATGTGATTGCATTATCATGTGTTTTCAGTAGGGCTGTCCGTGGTTGGTTAATCGAACCAAATAACTTGTTCTTAAACCAAACCAAAATTTTTGGTTTTATAATTTTTAAAACCATAACCAAAACCGGATGTAATTGAATTGTCAGTTTTGA
>JAYMTP010008052.1:0-10425 GCA_036897365.1 Geranium brycei | reverse complement strand
GAATTTTAAATATATTTTAGTATTTTCTATTCTAATTAGGTTTTGGAGTTGATTAGACTTTGGTGTTAATCTTCTTTTTGGACTAGGTTTAGGTTAGGTTTTGATATTAGTTTTCTTTTTGAATTAGATTTTGGGCTATTTAGGATTTTCCTTTTTAATTTATGTTTAAATGAAGATAGTATTATTTAAGAAGTCTTTGGTCATTATTGTAGAGACAACTTTTATCATAATAAATTACTTTTCTTTTAAGCTTTTGAGTTTGTACTAAGTTTCTAGATTGAAACTTGTGTGGTGATTCTTCATCACTTTTATTCACGCGGACTCGTTGCGTCAGTTTAACAAGTTTGAAGAAACAGAAACACCTCCGAAATCTCAGACCGAATTATGTGATGCAAACTTAACTAGCTTATCCGCCTTGTTACAACTTCTAGACACGAAAGATATTAGAAAAAAATGAAATACAGTTTTAAACTCAAAATCAATATAGAAAGTGGTAGGTCTATGAACAAAATTAGTTATGAATGCTCGTTTTTATATTAATTGGGAGTTCGATAGGACCGAGTTCCCTTTATCTCATTCTCCATAATTTGTTTTTTTATTTGCAATGAAGATTCAGTTGATTTTAAAATAAATTAAAATAGGATGATAATTAAGCATGTTCGTGTTATCTGACAGAAATAATGAAGAAATATTATATCAATTATGAATCATTTATGATGTGTGTAATATTGTGCTACAAAAGCCTTTTATGAAGGTAACAGAGAAACTTCTTATACACAATTAAACTCTAATAAACTTAGATGATATTTATTCTAACATTATAATTTATGAACTTACATAACATAAAATTGTACCAATCAGTTATATATTTTTATTTATTTAAATTGTAAATCAAACTATAACTCATAAAGTTTTATGATTATAATAATCAATTCAAGCAATCGATTTAATTTTGCACACCCAAGGTAATAAGTACATTTTGATACATAAAACCAAGCTAATCAATTGATTGTACTGACCTAACTAACTACCAATAAAGTGAAAAGAGTAAAAGGACATGAAGCTTAATTAGGCTGACGTACAAAGAATTATTTTGGTACCTGCCCTTTTTAATATTACTGTGCATTCAACCTATGCTCCCACCACTAGTAAAAGGCATCAAGTCGACGCACTTTGGGGAGTCGACCTTATACCGAGAGAATCTGTCGACTACGTCTCGCTAATGAACCTTTCGTCGGTGATTAATTACGCGTCGTTACTTTTCTTGTTAGGTATGAGGTCATGTCAGTGCGACATTGAATCAATGCCTCAATGAATGTGAATGTACCAATATCCATCAGTTGGGTGAATTCATAACCAACGCGTATAGACCATTGTGTCGTAAACTAGGTCTTATTTTTGTTGCTGATCAATTTTTAACGCTGAGATAAAAGAAAATGACCGTTGTCGAGAATCTAGCCGACGAGTAATAATGGTCATTCTATCGACTATTTATACCCGCGACGATACTTTTCTGTTTGGTATAATTTAACTCAGTCGACGACACCCATTGTGTCGTCGGGCATAATGCATCTACCCGACAACACTTAAATTAGGTGCCTCAGCTAAAACAATATCAATAGTAGTGTCCTAATTTGATTTTTCTTTTCTTTTCTTTTCACTTTAATTTCTTGGTAGTTATTAGGTCAGTCCAATCGATTGATTAATTAGCTTGGTTGGTACTATTTTCTTTTAAATTGTTTAACTCATCAGCATCACTACACAATTGGTGGTACATTATAAAAACATTGCTTTTATAGTAATAATAACAACATTAAAAACTCAGACATAAAAAACAGTCTTGGCCACATATTTTAATTATCTATAATTATTACGGCTGCTTTTTATTTTATTTTACTCCAATAATGACTTTTACCTGACAACATTTATTTCCCATTCTCTCTTTTATTTTCTCACCCTTTAAATTTCCTTGTTTTTTCTTTTATTTTCTTTTCTGAGCTTCGTATATAATTGTACATTTCAGTTTATTCTGTTACTCTCTGATCGATATCATTTTCTTTGGGCTCTTCCTCTTCATTTCTTTTTCATGCACACCAAGAAAAATAGCTTATAGACCAAAAACTCAGCTATGTTTCAACCAAACATGTTCGAGCCTCACCACCACATGTTTGACTTACCGATCCACAAAATCAACAACGATAGCGATTTCTCAAAGCTTATAATGGACGATGAGTTCGAGACCAAACCCGGGTTTGATCATATCATGGATATTTCCTCTGGAGACGATCTAGATCCGACTCAACGCCCTCGTAAGAAGTGCTTCCGCCGCCACACCCAACGCCAAATCCAAGAAATGGAAGCGTAAGAGAAATATATATTTTTTTATCAGCAATAACTGCAGAAACCCAAAAACCCGAGTAATATAATACTTTTGTTTTCGCTTTTATTTTATATAGTTTCTTCAAGGAGTGTCCTTATCCGGACGACAAGCAAAGGAAGGAGCTGAGCCGTGAGCTCGGTCTCGAGCTCTTGCAAGTCAAGTTTTGGTTCCAAAACAAACGCACACAAATTAAGGTTTATATATATATATACATATATGTGCAATAATATCATTATGGCACATATTTTTTTTGGTCTTCGACTAAACTATATATATTCACTTTATATATAGGCACAACATGAACGGCACGAAAACTCCATGTTGAAGGCCGAGAACGAGAAGCTCCGGGCCGAGGTTGCAAGAAATGCGGAAGCGTTATCTATCATCCCTTGTCCTAAATGCGGCCGCCCCGCCGGCCCGGGAGAGATGTCTTTCGACGAGCAACAACTGAGGATCGAGATCGCCCGCCTGAAAGAGGAGGTAGCGATGGGAGAAGAGAAGATAAATATTTTTAGAAAAAATTAATAAAAATGTTTATGACATACTTATTTTTTGAAAATTATTTTTGTATCAGCAATAAAGCAGTAAATCTGACACCAACACGTGCAGGTTGACAGGCTATCAGGGATCGCGGCCAAATATGTCGGGAAGTCTCTTCTCTCCAACACCAACAACATTTCTCCTTATAATAATAATGTGCCTAAACCTCATGCTAGTAGATTTGGGACAAAACAAAATATGGTTGGAGTTGGAGTTGGAGAGATGTATGGTGCATGTCATGAGGTTCTTAGGTCGGACAAGCCTATGATAGTTGAGCTTGCACTGTCGGCAATGGAGGAGCTACTCATGGTTGCTCAGGCTAGTTCTCCGTTATGGGTTCCCGGGGAAAACTCCTGCGAGACACTTAACGAGGAAGAGTATTTAAGGACATTTTCGATAGGGATAGGGCCTAAACCTCTAGGGTTTAAGACCGAAGCTTCGAGGGAGTCGATAGTTGTCGTTGCCGATCATATGAACCTTGTTGAGTATCTAATGGATGTGGTATGTCTTATTTTCTTGTCTTTTTTTGTTTTTTTCTTATGTTGTTTGGCTTTGGGAGACTTGTCGGAAAAATTAATGTCTTGAGTTGGTTTTGTTTTGTGGTGAAATGTGTTTTTAGGACCAATGGTCGAATGTATTTTGTGGTCTTGTGTCAAAAGCTGCAACTATAGAAGTGTTGTCAAGTGGAGTTGGAGGGAACTTCAATGGAGCCTTACAAGTGGTATACTAATTTTAAAGCATATAAATATACTGATTATGAAGTCGTTGATTTCAATTCTCATACTGGCAATATTACTGATAAAAAAGTGTGTTTTCAGATGAAAGCTGAGTTTCAAGTCCCTTCGCCTCTGGTTCCGGTTAGAGAGAACTATATGGTGAGGTATTGTAAGCAGCACGGGGAGGGGGTATGGGCGGTGGTGGATGTTTCGTTGGACAGTTCACGCCCGAGCCTCGCCACGAGGGGTAGGAGGAAGCCTTCGGGTTGTCTGATTCAGGAACTAGCCAACGGATACTCTAAGGTGAGTTCTTATAATTATTGTATCATCAATGAACTCAAGACCGATCTTTATATAGAAGGGGTCTAACATATTGTCACTTGATTCCTATTTTAAAAGAAACCCGACAAAAGGTGGGATAAATAAAATACCTTAGTGAGACTCAATAACTCATGCTTGACTATATATGAATGTTTAGGTGACATGGGTGGAGCATGTAGAGGTTGGTGACAAAGCAGTGAACCCCATTTACAGGCCACTGGTCAGCTCCGGGCTTGCTTTCGGAGCAAAAAGATGGGTCTCAACGTTGGAGAGGCAGTGTGAGAGACTTGCAAGTTTGATGGCAACCCACATTCCAGCAGGAGGTCCATGTGGTAACATAACATGTCAACTTGAACTCATTAATGTGGCTTGACTGGTCCAAACGACCCCTATGTAGTATCATGACTCATGAGGTCCAGGTAGGGGTAGGGGGAAGGGTACATTTAGATTTGTAGTATGAGAACATTTAACTAGAGGTGAGAAAAAATCTGGAGGCTGATAATGACATATATTTCTGATACGAAGGATAGGGATAGGGATCACGAAATTTGCCTCAGACTCACTCGGTATTTATTTATAGAGAGACAAAATACACTGAATCTAATAGATAGGAATAAAAAAATTTGCGGATCCAGCCAGATGTCATTTTATAGAGAAGTAAAATATTTCAAACCAGATGAGAACCCACACCCCCGAAAATCTGACAGGGTAGAGGATGAAAAACACTGAATCTTTTCCGAACCACCCATTTTGTCATACCATACGCACAAGGAATTTGTATCATCGATCTGATGGAATGGGGGCGGAAACCACAAAACCTGCTCTAAAGTTAATTTTACAGAAAAGTCGATGAACTAACATCGTTTGATCCCTTTTAATGCAGTGATAACGAGCACGAAAGGGAGGAAGAGCATGATGAGACTAGCAGAGAGGATGGTGTTGAGCTTCTGCGGCGGCGTGGGCGCCTCCACAACTCACGCCTGGACAACGTTGTCAACAACCGGTTCTGACAACGTCAGGGTCATGACGAGGAAGAGCATGGATGAACCGGGAGGGCCGCTAGGGATTGTACTCAGTGCCACAACCTCCCTCTGGCTCCCCGTTCCACCCAAACAGGTCTTTGATTTTCTTCGAAACGAGAAGTCCCGAAGTGAGGTATATTCTTTTATCCGCAATAAATTAATCAACAATACTACCAAAACATAATATTAAAATCATCGAACTCATAATTAGTACACAAGGCATGTGTCATTTCATCAACTAATAATCATTTTATGTGTTTCTTGTGAATGTTACAATAGTGGGACATATTATCTAATGGTGGGATTGTTCAAGAAATGGCAAACATTGCTAATGGTCGAGTCCCGGGCAATTCCGTCTCTTTACTAAGAGTAAATGTAAGTTTTTATAGCTCATATCTCACTACTACTAATTGCAAAAACTCCTCCAACAATATCTTACTTTTGTAAGAAAAATTTTCACTCTATCAAAACCGTTGGAAAATAAACTATATGTCAAGTCATGTGACTTCCATTTTATAAAAATGACATATTTACCCCCAAATTTTTAATATTTAATTTTCACACTTGCATGTTTATTGCACATAAGTCTATGTCACTTCAAAATTTTGTTACATGTAATTCTAATTTATTTTGAAGGGTATTTTTTGCGTTCTCAATTTACAGCAAATTCAGTTTCTGACGTTTGAATTGACATTTAACATTTTCTTGAATAAACCAAACTGCTTGTAGAGTGCAAATTCGAGCCAGAGCAACATGCTGATACTGCAAGAAAGTTGCAGCGACTCCACGGGATCGTACGTAATATACGCTCCCGTGGACAATGGCGCCATGAACCTGGTCCTCACCGGGGGTGACCCCGACCACGTGGCGCTCCTCCCGTCGGGGTTTGCAATACTCCCCGATGGGCCAGGATCAGGTGCCACCGCCACAGGAGGAGGCATTCTCGAGGTCGGATCCGGTGGGTCATTGCTCACCGTTTCGTTCCAAATATTGGTCGATTCGGTTCCAACCGCTAAGCTCTCGCTCGGGTCGGTAGCTACCGTCAACAGTCTCATAAAGTGCACGATCAAGAGGATCAAGGCCGCGGTTTTGCGCGGCGGCGCTGCGTCCAAGAACAAGAAAATGAGACACAATATGTGACAAAATTAATAATAACTAGAGCCAGGTCATGATAGATTTAAATAATAGGTCACTCGCTGTCTTTTTGGGTTTTAGAGTTTAGGGTTGTGTTGGAGATGTTTCTCTCAAGTGTAATGTGGTTCTATTGAAATTACACTATAGTGGTTTAGGTGTGGCTCGATCTAGTGCTTGTAGTAGGCTTTAGAATGAGTGTAGATTTTTTTTCTTGTTGATTTTCATGTTTTTAATATAATGTTTTTTCATTAATAAGAATTGGGTTTGGCTCCATTTGTATAGTATATATAACATTCAAATTTGAAAAACAAAATGATCAATTTGACTTCAAGTGTTAAAATTTCTAAGCATGCTTAATTTCAAAATTATTTTTAACAAGACTACACATTTTGTAAAGAAAACGATAAGTTTACCACTACTTTTTACAATCATTTAATTACAAAAATTAAATACTTAACAGCTACTTTTTACGGTTTTACTTTGTAAGTATAACCTTACAAATGTAATTGAGAGCCGCTCATAGAGTATTGGGTTTTATTGTTAATGATAACGAGGAACGTCACATTGTTGATATCCAACTCATGAATGAGGAGAATGCCCGAGCTCTTGCACGAAGCAGAGCTACTGTAGCTCTCGCCTTCTACTCTCTCTCTTCTTGATTCTTTCTTCTTTAATTAGTCGATTTAGGTTGCAACCATCTCTGGTATCGCTACTTCTGGGTTTGTTCTGTAATTTGTATCGCCTGATTATTGCCCCTCTTCGGGAATTGTGCCTTTTAAAAAATATTTTTTTTGCTGATACAAAAAAATGTCTTGAAATGATTAACAGTTAGTTATATTAACATCTATTAGATCTGTCAATGACACCCTCCACATGTACAATTTGAAAGAGTCTATTTATATAAAAACACTACCAATAAAAGCAAATGGGTAATTTGAGTTTAACATATAGTAGTGTGTATCATATCAATGAGATTTACATGGTAATGGCAATGATTCAATTTTCCAAAGTACAAGTCACCATACACCTTTATCATATATCTCCCTCTATATTCAAATTTCAAACCTAACCCAAATAGTATTCAAAAAGGTTTTGAAAGCTCGTTGAAGGAGATATATATAGTCAGGTCAGTGAAAAGAAAACTCAATAACATCAACAGTGGCACTAACATAAATATGAGGCCTGCCACATTACTATTGGACTGAGATTGCAGAACAGCAAATTCATATATCACTACAAGCATACACATAGTGCAGAAGAGAGGAGAGAGAGGTTGTGAGTTTTGTGTCTCCATTCCCTGAATATATATTCATTTACCACCACACCTTCAACAATGTACCATATAATAATATGCAGGTCTTGATAAGCTTGTCCCTTGAGCCTGAGGTTGTTGGGATCATCAATTCATGATCAGTGCAATATATATATAGCTGAAGATTTGAATTTTTCAAAGGGTCAGTGATAGGGATCAATGAGGCACACCTGTATGAGTTAGTAAAAATTTCGCTTGTAAATGAATATGAAAGGGCCTACTTCAGAGTGTGCATGGGGTCATTTCGTAAGTCGTTAGCTCCACGTAACAATATGTTTGGAACATGTGAAAAATGTAACGTCGCGTCATGTTCAAAAAAATGATATATCAGTACATTTATTATGCATACGTATTAACGTATATATGCACATGTGTGTGTCATTGCAATATAAAAATTCGTACTACATGGTTGGTGAATTACAAATTTGCAATGCTACTATCAGAATCCGGTAAAACAACCGGAAAATGGGTTCAGGTGACCACCAAATTTTTTTTTCAAATTGACATTATTAGGGATAGAGTAGAAAAATAACAAACAAATATTAAAATAAATATATGTGTAATACGAACACAATTTTTTAAAGTAATAAAAATATAACATTTACATTTTTCCATTCAACTTTGAAGGGTATTTTTTTGTTTTTTTCGGTTGAAAGGTCAGGGAAACAGTGTCATGGACCACTGAACCAAAGTTGCTCATCAATTAATAAGACTTTTTGCGATATTCATATTTTCAAATACACACAGTTGTGAATTTTTGCAATTACATATTACTATCTCAATTATATATACGTCATTTTTACTTACCTGCACCAAACTAAAATTTGGGTCAATCAGTTACGCTCAACTTATATAAATTCTCATATGTTAAGTTTTTAGATGGAAAATCTAATTTTAACGTCTAAAATTCAAAAAATTGTTTTTAAATCTAAAATTAAATTTCTAGTTAAATGTCATTTTAAACTTTTCACTTTAAAGCATAACATTTTTCATCTTAAAATTTAACAGACAAGAGTATATAAGAATTTATAAAATTTAGGTGTAGCTAAACGACCTAAATTTTAGATTTAGGTCACTGAATGGAAATGACCTAGAGTTAATGATAGTTATATATACTTTTTCCTTATTTATTTTTCAATTAAATCAATTGAAACTAGATACAAATGACAGCATCAATTATTGAGGCCTAAACCAAACGAAACAATGTGCTTCACTGTAGTTTCTGGTCCAGATTCCGAATTATGCTGCAACCACTATACTGTGCAGCAAAACTGTGGAGGGTCTCTAGGGAAAGACAGAAACAAAGAAAAAAATGATTGATTAAGTAGAGGTTGGGGCTTGGAATTTAGTGAGGAGGGTGAGATTTTAAATACCCTTTAGTTGAAAGTAGAAAAAGGCTGCAATGCAAATAAATTGAGTAATTAATACAAATGCAGTGAAATGTAAATGAAAAGTGACATTAATATTGAGGAAACGAGGGAGCAGAAAAAAGGGAAGGTGGTGACATGTCAGAGAGGTCTTGATGGAGAAAATACAGAGGAAATAGGGGACGCCCTGAGACCCTTAATGGTCATCACTTTCATATTTATTGCTATTATTGCTACAAAATTCAAGAATCATCACTCCCTACAAATTAATTTCATATATGTGTATATGGAATTATTCGGGTAAAATTAGTTTTTTGGGGGAAAACTAAAAAATTTACATTAGTTATTTGAGTAAAACCAATGTCTTAGTAGTTATGGGTATACTCGCTTTCCTAGTTTTAATACCAGAGTTTGAGTCTCAGTTGGTACCCGAATGAGCTATATATGATATTTAGTTGTTTGTGTTTGTTTACATCCTCTTTATCAGTTGTAGTCCTGCTTATAAGCAGTTGGTATGAGTTTCGATTGCTGGGTTATTCACGGGAGCTTAATAGGTACTAATTGTGGGGTTTCTCCAGCCATTGTATAGTGGAGTCGGAGCTTGCATAATACTATGAGTTCTTGTGTACTCTCAACTTATAGGTGTGAGGTTAATAACATGCTTTAACTTCGAAAAGAAAAAAAAAGTGCTTTAATCACATCTTTTTATTTTATTAATTAATATAATAATTTAAAATTATTTTTGATTTCAATAAGAATCGTTATATGTTAATTGATATTACGAGTACTTAATGTTCAATGTTCTTCAAATTCAATGTTTTTATTTATTGGAAACAAACTACTTAATGTCAAAAAACAATATATATATTATTTTCTTCCTCACTAGGGCAACCATTAATCATCACTTCTCTTCTATGTTATTTATTTTTCAACTTATTAAAACATTTCTAAATACGAGTTTGTTTTATATTATAAAAAACCTTAATTCTATGTTAATGAAATATCCCAATAGTTAAACTTCGCATATTTGATTAAGAGGATCATGGGTTCGAACTTTAGAAGGGATGTAAATTGTGAGGAATGGTTTTACGAATAAATAAAAAATGATGTAATTCTTTTTTATAAAAGAACAACAATTTCTCCCAAATCTTTGGGGGTAAAAAATCGTTGTACTTTAGAAATATAAACAAAATGTTCATTTATTTTCTAAAAATTACATATGGAAGATTAGAAATATCATCCCCAGTTGACATGAGTCATGGATCCATACATGTGTATACAGATGGCTATGATCCAATGGGCTTGATAATGCCTCAACAACATGATATATTTCTGCAAACTTACGACAAGCCCATACAAATCTTTTTAGCCAACAAGAATTGGGCTTTGATGTGGGCCTCAATCAGTATATTCTAATGGATATTTTGTAAATGGGCTGTAAAGGCTTGTAGTACCCAATTATTATGATTCTGTAAATCTTAATTTTCTTTATAAGAGGGGTTGGACTAGAGTACAAACTAGGTATTAAGATACAAATGTTAGAACATATATCAATCGTTAGATCTTACAATTAATGGATGAGATTCATGCTGACTCATCAATGACATATTAACATAATTATGAATTAATTGTA
>JAYMTP010008051.1:0-10425 GCA_036897365.1 Geranium brycei | reverse complement strand
CCGGGTATCGGGTCAATTGGGTACCGGGTTAGTCGGGTCGGCCGGGTCGTCGGGTTTGCGGGTAAAATGAACACCCCTACTTGAGACCAAAATATATACAAGAAGCATAAAACAGAGAAGAACATAAATAATGGTAATATACCTGCAGAAGACAATACTCGCCTAACTTTGGCCTGAACTTGATGCACTCTCCCAGTTTGTTCTGTGAATGCAGCTTCAGAACGACATTTTTTTGAACCATTTGCCATGACTTTCATTATCAGTTCAAGTATATGAAAGAACCACTACCTCCTTACCTTCAAGTGCCATTTCACTGAAGATCATGTTTAACCCCAAAAAATATAAGAACCCTAGTGCACGTGTCAGCATTATGATGGGTTTTCACATATTCCGTCCAACCAACGTGACGTTTAAGCATCCACTAGAAAACAACTTCAACGAGACCTTAAATAAATAAGCCAGCTTTGGCTATAAAAAACCATGACCCTACTATCCTATTCCTTATGCACTTTGAAGCTAGAAATTAAGTATGGTTAATTTCTAAGCCAAACTCGATATTGGAAGCTTTGTATCAGACTATGCTGGGCAAATATAAAAAAGAGTTGCAAAACAAGCACAGAGAAAATGGAGTGTCAGAAGACATTAACATGGAACTAGCCAGCAATTCCTCTTTCCAAGGAAATCAGGACAAAACTAGCCAAGGCAAAAGCGATGCAAGCCTTATGTTTCAGTCACACAAAGCCACCAAAGCCAAGGATCAACCATACTCCACACAACTAAGTTACTATACACAATAATATCACTTAACATGCATAATGTTTCTGGTCACCACATCCTTTTCTGGACCCTTTAAATCCTTCTATATTGTAAATAAATGACAAGGAGACTAACCATAAGGATTCTTATATGAATGTACTGAAGTTTTATCTACAAAGGTCAGCAAGCACAATCTCTTTACTACTACATATTTCAGATTTTCAATTGTATTATCACACTTTCAAAGGCAACAAAAAGCTGAAAGATAATAGATTTGGATTAAAAACAAGCACTTTTATTGAAATTGGGATAAACCAAAGTTCACATTCCAAATTACACATTAATCAAAAGAACCCACACAAGAGAACATAAAAGCTAACCATCAACGACCTCAGAACCATCCAACAGAGAACCAATCATCAGCAACCGCCACGAAGTCGGAGAACCAGGTGAAGGGTAGACTCCTTCTGGATATTGTAATCAGCAAGGGTGCGCCCATCTTCAAGCTGCTTCCCTGCAAAAATCAACCTCTGCTGGTCCGGTGGAATACCCTCCTTGTCCTGGATTTTCGCCTTCACATTATCGATCGTATCGGAGCTCTCGACCTCTAGGGTTATGGTCTTGCCGGTTAGGGTTTTGACGAAGATCTGCATCCCTCCGCGAAGCCTGAGGACGAGATGGAGAGTCGACTCCTTCTGGATGTTGTAGTCGGCGAGGGTCCGGCCATCCTCGAGCTGCTTTCCGGCGAAGATCAGGCGCTGCTGGTCCGGAGGAATCCCCTCCTTGTCCTGGATCTTCGCCTTCACGTTGTCGATGGTGTCGGAGCTCTCGACCTCGAGCGTGATGGTCTTGCCGGTGAGGGTCTTCACGAAGATCTGCATGTTTTCAGGGTTTGAATCGGAATTGAAGAATGTGTTGATGCTAAAGAGATCGATGAAGAAACAGGGACGCCAAGGTTGCTTTTATAGAAGAGACGATGGAGGAGTAGGTGACCCTAATTTTAAGGAAATTACGAGAAACGCCGCGTTAAGCTTCCCGCGCCTCGAAGACTCTAGATCCTTCTAGAGTTTATATGTCGATTTCTCCCAATCAGATCTTCACACCTGTCATGGTATCATCCATGGTCTTGATGGGTAAATTTGGAATTTTAAGTTTCGGGATTGAGGCGGGTATGAACTTTTCTCGTTTTGGATGTAGGGGTGTTTATTGTCTTGATTTATAATCAATTTGAAGTGTATCTAAATATTGAAAATTATGGACAATGATCTTATTTTAGTTATAATTATGAGGTAAATATTCAACTCTAGTTTATAGGGCTGGTCAAATTAAACCAAAATTAATAAAATCGATTGGAATTGTGTAGAATCAAATTGGGACAAACCTAAACAAGTTCAGTTTTAAAGAAGGACTTCGGTCGGTATTAAATGTGGTATAATTTCAGCCTCTTTACAGATGAATGTAGTCCACATTCACTGGCAGCGAGAATCAAACTTTGCAACCCAACACAAAGAATCAACTTCCCTACCACTGAACCAAGATTGATTTTGAAATAATATAAAATTTTATTTTATTTAATTTCAATATAATATCTGATTTTGGTTTAACCAAAAAATCGATGACAATTTTCGGTTAATCGAACGTTCAGTTTTACTTCAATTTCGGTCCTGATTCGATTTTAATTCTTAAAAACCAAACAATACTGGTTCGATTATCTGTTCAATTGACCGGTTCCAGTAACCGGGATTGAGCACCCCTAATAGTTTAAATTTAATTCATACAAATTTACATCATGGTTAAATCGAAAATGATTTAAAGATATTTAAAGTGTAACGTTTGGTTTTTGTTACTATTTTTAAATTTAAAGTTTCGATTGCATAATTTTGTATTTCAAATGTGTGCTTCAGGCCCAACCACTTCACCAGTTCGGAGTAGAGCAACACTGCCCTAGTCCATCCAAAGCAGTACCGTTAACTTGATGTTATGGTCTCGGGCCAACAAGGCCAAGATAAGCCAATTCACTTATAATTTAGTATTGTATGTAACAAAATTGTCAAATTAATCCAAAACAAACTTTTATATGCTTAATTTGGCACATAATTCGGACCCAAAATGAATACAAGAAAACTCAACTGATTGAGTCAGGTTAGAATCAAATAATTGCTCGTGTTTATGAGTTATAATAGACCCGTCAAAAACCATGGTTCTTTAAATTCAAAAACTGTAGGGACTGGTGAAGTCCAGTTTTTAGTTGATTAAGTCTTGTTTCGGAAACATCCTTATTTGACGGGACACTATTCAATCCGATAAATTATGATTTTTTTAAACTTATATAATTATATAAACATTAATCTAAAATAAGGGAATTTTAAAGTTAGTCTACTGGTGAAATTATTCAATAAAACGAGAGTTATGTCGATCAAACACATTGTTTCTAAAGGTGTATATGAGTGAATTGCTAATCATCCACTTGAGCTCAATTAACTAAATATTCTTGTGCTTGTTATAGTAAAGTTCCGGAGAAAATTAAGTACAATGTTGAATTTGTTTAACAAACGAGTCAAAGTCAAGCACAACCTATCAAGACTTGATAAGTTCACGAGCGATTCGTTTAGTATTTAATTATTACAAATTTTTATTTAAATGATTAAAATATAGTTTTTAATGGGAAAAATCTTCCCTGCACTTATCTATAGATGTTTCACATTATGTTACCTTAGCTATATGTTTTAGTACATTAACTATGAGTTTGGGACAAACATTAGCATTCCGTTAGGACTATCTTCCAAAAATGGGTCACATGATGCGTACACATGATTATTTCACTAAATGCAATACTAAAAATACACTCAGTGGTAATAAACCATAAAAATCAAAGAAGAACAGGGTTGTCTTCTTCGGCAACTGTGTTGTCTTCTTCCCCAGGATCTGGTTTGTGTTCTCCGACAAGCTCTCATAACTGTGAAGTGAGGTTTATATGTTTTTGGTTTGTTGGTATTGAGTATTGAGATTTTTTGTGGAGCTTGTCACATATCAATTTCAGAATCCATATTTCTGGAGAATTATTGGTTGTAGATTTACTTGGTTTGTGCTAAAATGGGCGAGTCATCGAAATTCATCCAGAAGCGAAGCGTCGATGTCCTGTGTCGACAACACGAATGGGTTCGTGAGCGACCCTAAAACTGAGTCGCGTTGCCAGAGCTCCACGATTGGGTTCTATATTGAAGGCTAACAAAATAACCCTCAATATTGAATACCTTAGGGTCTCAAAATCGCGCAGTCGGAACCTTGCAATCGTCCTTGATTTTTTATCTTCACGGATGGGTATAGGCCGGAGATCCAAATATGAATAAGATCGGAGATCCATCTCCCTTTACGTGGGTTGCATCTCTTCGAAACAGGAGGTTTCAGTCATGATAGAGGGTTGAGCCGAGGTTCTTGGAGGCCGAACATGTCGCCGAGTGGCCGCCATGAGCTTGCATCTCAAAGAGTAACTTTTTCTTTGTATTGAATTGACGCTTTAAACCGGATCCCATTCATGTATTTTATGCATGTTTTTTTATTCATACACTGCCCAACCCAATCCAAAGCCCACCTCCAAAACTTATACAAGAATCCTAATCCACCCCATAAAATATGGCTCCAACCCTGGTCGAGTCTAGAGTAGGAGCAAATCTGGATTACTTATTCAAGGGCCATTCTCGTCTGTGCATGTTCAATTAAGTAGTCTTCAAAATGTAGCCTTTTTCGTGAGAATGATGATTACGAGAAATATTGGTATTGGGCCTAGCTATTGGGGCCACTCTTCAGCTATCATTCATTTGATTTGGGCTTTACTGATGGTTTTTATATTATTTTGAAGCCCACATTCGAACCCCTTTCGGCCCACCATCCATAATTTCTTTCTCCTCTCGTCTCGTCTCCCCCATTTCTACATTTCCAGTTTCACCATTTCGGCACTGAAACTCATTCTCTCTCCAGAAATGGCGACTCTAGCTCGCTTCTCCAGAAGAGCCTTAGCTTCCGCCGCCGCGCTCGCATCCCAGCACCACCGCCACCTCATCGGCCGCGCCGTCGCAACGGAATTGTCGAAGGCGATCGCGCCGTCGGCGGATCGAGTGAAGTGGGACTACAGGGGACAGAGGAGCATAATCCCACTGGGTCAGTGGCTCCCCGATGTCGCCGTGGACGCGTACGTGGCGCCGAACGTTGTTCTCGCCGGTCAGGTCACCGTCTGCGACGGATCCTCCGTCTGGAGCGGCTCTGTCCTGAGGGGCGATCTCAACAAGATCACCGTCGGCTTCTGTTCCAATGTCCAGGAGCGCTGCGTCGTCCACGCTGCCTGGTCCTCGCCCACAGGTTCGCACCTTTTCCTTCTATTTCATAAATTGTCCACATTTAGGGTTGGTGAAATCGAGGAGTGTGTATATGGTGATTGTTAGGACGGTAGAATTGGGAAGGTCGATTCATTTATCTATTCTGACACTGTTGCTGGGAATTGGAAAGTTAGCTCATTTCGTTGCGCTCTGTGATTATTATTATGCTTTGAATTTTTAATCAACGTAAATTATTATTATGGGGTTGGGTTCAGAAATTTATAATTTGTACAGCATTACATGTTTTGGTTTTCCTTAGGTTGTTTTGTTTGACATTGGCTAGATTACTATTTGTTCAAGCTTGACAGTTGCTTGATTGGTCTTGGTTGCCTCAACTGAAAACAGTAGTTGGATAAGCAACAATAGTTGTTCATGTAGGTGCTTGGTTAACTAGTGTGCGCTTAAAAGTTCCTAGGATTAGGTTGGTTAACCTATACAGGCGCATACTTTTTCTTCCAAATCTAGTTTCTCTTAACAGCTTTGAGTTCATTTATTATTCTATACAAATGTCTGTACGGTAATGGTTGGGTTGCTGCTATCATCCTACAATGTTAAAAGGCTTGTTCTTGTCTGCTAACACTAAATTGCCGCTAGATACTCAGATTTTGTCAATTCTTCTTGCAAAGTTATATTGTATGTGGATTTGTGCAAAGGATATGTACTAGTGAGGTTTGAATTTCATGCCTTGTGCACTCTTTAAGAGGTAGACGGTGGCAATGCATTTTTAATATGTCTTCATTCAGTGAAGTTGACCAGGAATACTACTTATTCTATTTGGATTGGATGCCTGAATCAAGTGAGGCTTTGAGAATCTAAGATCAATTTGGTATTGAAATTTGAATCCTGTAATCAGGTTGTATCTGAATGAAGGTTGACATGTTTGGTTTCTATACTTGCTGTTTGGGGGGAGGGGTGAGTCCTCGCATAATCAAAATTAACCTTAGTGAAACTGGTTCATACTTACTCCTTCGAAACTTGGTTGGTTAATTCATATCATTCGGAAAGCTGCCTTATCCAACAGTCAGTAGGATGGTATGTCTGTCCTCTAATTTGATCTCAGAGAATTTAGTCTGGGAAAGAAGTAAAGGGCTTTCCTATTTCTGCCAAGGCTTCGGGGTGCTAGACTGCTAAAGCTTCAACTGTCATTAGTTGTCCAACTATTATTTGGGATAAGATTAAAATGTTGAAGACAGAAAGCAAAGGATTGCAATTCATCTCAGGGTTTCACTTCAGTGGGAATTTGTTCTTGTTCAACATTTCAGCTCTATAATACAATTTCACGACATTTCAGCCATCATTCAGTGCATAGCTTTCTTTATCCCATCATTTTATGGTAGCATTGGGACTGCTGATATTTCCTGATAATCTTAATTGGTGTGTTATAAAGTCTTAAAATAGTGAAGTATATGTTATTGTTAGCAAAACAGGGGTTTGTAATATTCCAATCCTGTTATGAGTTACAATATTTTATTTACAGTCTCAGAGTTACAACAGGTGCAGTTCAGAACTTGAGTCCTGTTTTTTTCAATGTATGATATACGATCTGAATTACAGTATTTTCTAGTTGTTTATCAGTTCCTCCCCCTCTCTCTCTCTCTCACACACACACACACCAGCCCACACCTACATCGCACAAGTGCTTAGATCTTAGGCTGCCTATGGATGCATTGCCACTAGTACCTGTTTTCCTGGACATTCATTTGGCTACTAAATAAGGTTTCGCATGGGTACTGTACTTATTGTGAAAGTTTTATGTTTCAGACTAAAATGTAGTGTCAACAGAAGTACCCAAATATCTGGATCACCTGAAGTGGGGGTTTTACGTAGCATAGGATGTATGCATATGTTTTATCTGCGCTTTTATGGCTGATAGAGAGTTGATGTATACTTTGGCGATGGCCAACTATATGTGAAACTATCATATTCTTCGGTTGATTCATATTAGTGTTAGCACATGCAAGCATGTTGAGGTAAAAGTTAGTAACTTCTGATTTCCTAATCTAAGGAAGGTTCGTGCGAGATGTATTCCAATAACTTTATAAGAAAATCAGATTGTAATCCAGGTAGTTCAGTGCCTTTCTCCAATGTTCATGTTTACCTATTTTTTACCAACACATTGCGCATTCATTCACGTCCATCAAACGATAACCATTTTCTTTTCCTTTGGTTGCAACTGAACTCCGTCTTTGCTTGGGAAATTGGCTTGGTTGTTGTTGGCTGCAAAACTTCTACTCCTTCTGTCCCAAAACAAGTGTTCAACTTACCTAAAATGGATGTCCCAAAATAAGTGTCCTGTTATTATTCTAGTTAGTTAATTAGCCATAGATTACCCATGTTATCCCGATAAGTTAGTTATGACGATTTTAGTAGTGGGGTGGATGACTATTATGTAATGCTTTCAGTAACGTTGGCAAGCAACGCTCTTTTGGTATTGAGACTTTCCTCTGTATTATGTATTGAACCTTAGGGTTTGATATTGTAAGAAATGCAAATATGCAGTACTCTGTCATGAAATTTTCCAAGGAGTTGTAAACTAAAAATGTGTTGGACTTCTTTCCATATTGCAGGATTGCCTGCGGAGACGCTCATTGAGAGGTTTGTCACTATTGGTGCCTACAGTCTATTGAGGTCCTGTACAATCGAGCCAGAGTGTATCATTGGGCAGCATTCCATTCTCATGGAAGGATCCTTGGTCGAAACGCACGCTATCCTAGAAGCTGGTTCAGTTGTCCCACCAGGGAGGAGAATTCCAACCGGTGAACTTTGGGCAGGAAATCCAGCCAGGTTTGTGAGGACTCTGACACATGAAGAGACCTTAGAGATCCCCAAGCTTGCAGTGGCCATCAACGATCTGAGTAAAAGCCATTTCAATGAGTTCCTCCCTTACTCCACCTCGTATTTAGAGGTTGAGAAGTTCAAGAAGAAGCTGGGCATTTCCATCTAATGACTACTCTCTTATCACCTTCCCATGTATCAGTTTGTGGGGAATTTCTTGTAAGGAAATAAGCAACAACACCAAGACAGAAAACATGAGTTTATCTAATTTTCTTGTCATTGTAATTGATTTTTGCTGGCCATGTCTTATGGATTTGGTTGCTTGTGACAATGCTGTCGTTTGAGTTTGAACTCAAAGTACCAATTGGGTTTTAGCTACTGAATTGTGCTTGCTATTTGGCAGTTGAAGGGTTGGCTTTGCAGGAAATAGAGACCTAACAGTTGAGTTCTCAGAATAAAAGTCTTATTTTGGTGGGTCACACACAATGCGGAACCACAACCTTAATCCTAACTAACTCTAGTCTCGGAGAGTTTTACATGAATTTTCAGTCAACTTTGTCAAAATTATATTGTTTGATTTGTTCCTCTTAACATTTGATTCTGTCAATTAAATAAGCAATCCACGTCCACTATATATATTGCAGGGAAATATGAGACAAGGAATTGGGTATGAGTAGCTGCAGCAATAGGTGAGAGAATCTAAGTTTTCTGGGTGTCTTTAGCGGAGAAGGGGAAGGGGAAGCTTCTCATATTTATTTATCATATTATTATCAGGTCACCGCACTTGTCCCAGGCCAGGCCGCTCATAAAATATACTCATGTATATTGAAGCAGCCCGAAGTTAAATTTAAATATTTTTTAAATTTTGGGAAACAGGGATTTCTTGTACCCGATCAAGAGGGAAAAATATTGTCTCATAGAATATATTTTCAATAAATTAAAAAAATACGAGATACGCAAAGATTGAGACAGAACTGAATACACATAACTTGCCTCGTATTTGACTGTCGTCATTCTGAATAGAAAATAAAATGAACCACTACGACATACGTGATATGATTTGTTGATGGAAAACCCAGTCGGTAATTTTAATATAAAGCAAGAGTGTTGTAAATGAAGCAAAGACTTGGACGTCTCAACCATTTTGATTAAATGCTGAGAGTGACTAAACCACTTTCCATGTCTTGTTTATCTTGTCTTCTGTTCCATGACTACTACTAGTTGAGCTTCCCTTGTACAGTTCCGCGACCACTGGCCATTCACCTCTTATATAACGCAGCATCAACAAACAAACACACTACAATTCGAACACGAGGTCCAAGAAGGAGGTAAGTGGTGCACAGAAGAGAGATGTTGGGATGGCTCAATCAAATCAAATTTCCCAATTGGCTTCGGGTTTGGGTCCTTTCGTCTGATTGAGCCGTGCCAATATCTTCCTTCAAATTTTCTCTACCTTAACTCTTCTATACACTGTGTTTATATTACTTTCATACCAGCTGAACTTGTCCATGCAAATAATGAGAAACTTACCTATATTCTTCATCACTTCACATATGATAACAATTAGACTTTCTTTGGGTGAATATATGTTATGATTGTACATTAGCACTAGTGAAAGCTATTCCATGGTTCAGTTTTCTGTTCACTCATTCAGATTTTACCTCACAGGTAATATTCTAACAGTCATTCATATTCATAAGCCTAATTAGCAGTCCAGCACCCAATTATATGTCTAATTAGCCCACAGAAATATTGGTAGAATCATTTGCTTTAGGATGCTATGTATAAGTCCCACAGTTGCAAAAACAATGGGTGAAAAAGCAATGTGAAGGCCTGATATTCATTGTCTTTCAAAAACTACCACAATATAGTTGTTAACAAACAATGATCAATAGAACTTCCTTTCTCTGCAAATATGTATCTGTTCTACAATTGATTTGCATCCAGTTGACTATGATGGCTAACTGGAGGCAGACTTAAAGTCGTAAGTATTACTAATTACGGAAAATTCCACGTGACCCTGCTTAACTATACACGAGTTTCACTTAAACCCTCTTAACTTAAGTTTATAAAAGTTGCACTTTACTTTTTTCTTTTGACTTTTTTTAAATTCTATTAACTTTTTTCGCGAAATGAGGAAAATACTCTTGTATTAAAAAATTAAAATAAATAAGTAAAATGATTTTGTACTTTTTTCTAATTTTTTCGTTGTAAAAAATATTTTTAAAATTCTACTGTTAGTAAAAATAATTTTAAAAAGTTTTTTTAGATAAAAAAAATAATAAATGATTTTTAAACATCGTTTTTTTTTATTTTTATAATTTCTTAATAAAAAATTGTTTCTAAAATAAAATTAATACTAAAATAGGGTATTTTCGTCATTTCATAAAAATTAACAGGATTTTCAAAAAAGTTAACGGAAAAGGGTAAAATGAATTTTTTTCAAACTTAGGAGACTCCACAAGTTGATTTTGAAGTTAAAGGACTTTAATTAGGATTTTTTTTTCGTAAAAAAATTAGA
>JAYMTP010008050.1:0-10427 GCA_036897365.1 Geranium brycei | reverse complement strand
TAGATTTAACCCCGTTAGAGCTAAGTGAGACGAAATGTAATTTGGGTGACTGCAAAATCGAGTTTTATATTTGGTTGTACTTATGTGAGAATGAAGTATAGTTGGGTGTATTTAATAATATTAATAGAAGGGTATTTTGGTCACTTTTAAATTTTAAAAATAAAAAATTAATGGAGTTAATAACGGTGGGAAAAAAGTTTTCAAGTGACATGCAAAACAAAAAAAACTTAAATGACCAATCTCGGTAACTCAAACATTCTAAGTGTACTCAACCGCAATTATGCCTAAAAAAATAATGACAATTAATATATTCAGGGAAGCGGAAATGAATACTAGTCTCAAAATAGTCCCCAAAAGAAAACTTCAGCAGTTTGAAGCACATACATTAAAAAGAAATAGTATGTGTTTGAACTTTATGGCGTGCGCATGAGATAATGAAGATTTTAGTTTAGAATAAAAAATATTTATTTTAAAATGTAAAAAAAATATATAAATGATTTAATAAAATAAAATGATTAATGTAAAAGACATAAAGAGAGAGAGAGTGAATAAGAATCCGTAGAGCATAGGTGTAATTTATGGTGAGAAACAAGCATTTCCATAATGTGTTTGGTTCGAAAATAATAATGATAACTAGCTAGAGTTAGCACTCTACAAGTACAAGATTCAGAAAATGCAGAGGAGAGCGAAAGTGGACCTGGGGATTTGATAACGTCGATTCAAGTCCTCAACACCCACAACACAAGAATATAGCTAACTGGAAGGCGGTAACCGAAACAGAGCTCCACAGCCATTACTGGCACTAACCCAACAATGAATGCTTCTGTAACCGCTGTTCCGTGCCCTTCTTCTAGCCCTTTTCCTTAAATGGGTTAGTATCTTCTGGAGCTCACTCTGTCTTCTGGGTTGTCATTCATGGCTCATGCTGTTGCTGCTCTTTGGGGGACCTCTCTTTCTCAGGCACAGAATGGTAAGGACTAGATTGCTTGTTTATTTTCTACATGGGTCTTAAGAAAAATGATGTCTTTTTAGTATCTGTTGCACAAAATGGTATTTTCAGATTTTTGGGAATTTTTTGTTGGCTCATTCCTTTTTAAGAGTAGCTCAAAATTGTGATTTAGATATGATACTTTGTTTCCTCTTGTCTGTCCCTTTATTTTCTCACTTCCCAGCAACTATGAGCTATTTTCTTTCCCAGTTTCTTGTCTGCCAAACAGAATAAGCTTGGCAAAATGTTTATGGCCTGTTTTTTTTTTTTTAATTTTTAATTGGATAGGTTTGGGAAGAGAGGATCTGTATACAGAGCTATGGAAGGCATGTGCAGGACCACTGGTGGATGTTCCTAAAATTGGGGATAAAGTTTTCTACTTCCCTCAGGGTCACATGGAACAGGTCTCTCAAACTTGCTCTTCTCATGTTTTGATTTTTATCTGCTTCTAATTGCTGCTATTGTTTCAATAATGTTTTTGTTCTTTGTTTATGCTTTTGATTGCTGGAATTTTTTTTGTTACTGTAGTTGGAAGCATCAACAAACGAGGAGCTTAATCAACAAATACCACTCTTCAATCTTCCTCCTAAGATCCTTTGTCGAGTTCTTAACATTGATCTCAAGGTGTGCTGTTTCTCATAATAGTTTTGTATTTGATTCTGTGTTTATGTTTCTTTTGTTTTTATATCCCCATAATTGCTCTCATTCAATTCAATGTATAGGCAGAAAACGAAACAGATGAGGTTTACGCACAGATCACTCTACTCCCTGAAGAAAATGTAAGAATTAATTTCCTTTTTGTCTCTTATATTTTTGTAGTTTAAGGAGAATTAACAATTTATGCGAGGACAACCTTGTTAGGGAAACAAAGATTTGGTTGTTGACTTGAGACAGTTACATATTTGTATAGAAATATATTACAAATTGCTAGAACACATGGACTTCATTAGCTGGGACATCATTGTCCCGTCATGTTATCATACTTATAGATGTATTAACACATAATTTGCTTCAATGAAACAGTTATTATTTGCCATCAAATGTTTTCTCACTGTGAGCTGTGAATATAACTACTTGTACATTGCAGCAAATTGATCCTACAAGTTCTGATGTAAGCAACTCTGAGATTCCCAAGACATCGGTTCGTTCGTTTTGCAAGATATTGACTGCTTCTGACACCAGCACCCATGGCGGGTTCTCTGTTCTCCGGAAACATGCAAATGAGTGCCTTCCACCGCTGGTAGTAACTTGAGTGTCTTTTTGGTCAGTCTGTGTTGTAGCTTTTTTGTGTGAAATTATCTCATGCATTAATAATTTAGGATATGCAACAAGCAACCCCTACACAAGAATTATTTGCCAAAGATCTTCATGGGTACGAGTGGCGATTTAAACATATATTTAGAGGTACTGCTTTGGAGCAATTCCAAGGTTGCTGCTTTTTTGTGTTTGTTATGTCTTCTGATACATTTCTCACACTGGTATTTTTGATATTAGGCCAACCAAGGAGACATTTGCTCACTACAGGATGGAGTACATTTGTCACATCTAAACGGCTGGTTGCAGGCGATTCATTTGTGTTTCTAAGGTAGTTGGGATCTTTCAGTATTTGGTTCAATTGTATAATTTGAAATATCAGAGGTCATGTCTCATTTACAAAGGTGCATTCTTTAGGGGTTATGATGGGGAACTACGAGTTGGAGTTCGGCGAGCTGCTCGTACACAAATTTCAATGCCTTCATCAGTTATTTCCAGCCAGAGTATGCACTTAGGAGTACTAGCAACTGCTTCTCATGCTCTTCAAGCCAAGACCCTTTTTGTTGTGCTCTACAAGCCAAGGTTTCATCGACTTGCCCTATCTGAACGGATACTCCTGTATCATTTTATTCTTGTTTTCTTTTAGTTTTGGTTTAATTTTGTTGTTGCTATGGCTTTTCAGAACAAGTCAGTTCATCATTGGTGTTAAGAAATATTTAGAGGGCACAAAAAGAGGGTTTTCAGTTGGCAAGCGCTTCAAGATGAGATTTGAGGGAGAAGACTCTCCTGAAAGAAGGTTTTCTATGACACATTTATTTTGGTTATTTTGCATTGCTATTATTTTATAAATTTATACTTGTATTGTCTATTTTGTCAGCTTCACGGGAACTATAATCGGGGTTGGAGATACATCTCCACAGTGGTCAGACTCCCAATGGCGTTCCTTGAAGGTTTCATTTTATTATGATTATACATACTTATATACCAATGTGATTCATGTGTGTATCCTTAATCCATAAACTTGACCCTTTAGGTTCAATGGGATGAAGCAGTGACAATTCCAAGACCAGATAAGGTTTCTCCATGGGAGATTGAACCTTTCACGCCTTCTTCATCCTTAAGCCTTGCTCAGCCAGCCGTGAAGAACAAAAGGACTCGTGCCGTTGATATACCCACTTCTGGTAGGAGATAGATACACCCTTTCTCTGAAATGTAGATTTTCTCTCAGTGTGCATAACATGTGCATTTCAATTGGAATGTAGAAATTACTACAAATTCATCTGCTTCGGCTTTTTGGTACCGTGGATCAACCCAGTCTCATGAGAGGACTCAGGCAGCTAGTTTCACTGACGCACAAAGCGGTAGAAGCCAAGTTGTGTGGCCAGATGGCGTCTGGTCTTCCTCGCTCAACTTTTCAAACTCGATCGAGGATAAGAAAACTGTATCAACAACAACATTTCTTTCTGGCTACGCCTCTCCAAGGAAGGAAACCCCCAAGGCATCTCTTGGTTGCAGGCTGTTTGGGATAGATTTGAACACCAAGAATTGTAATAGTGTCATGCTAGAAAAAGAGCTGGTCCGTGAAACCAATGTCCCCGATCACCCTGGAGGACAAAACCCACCTGTAAGTTGTGAAATTGATAGGACACAGAACTTGGACATTACAAATGCATCGAAGGAAAGAAAGGTAGTTCTATCAGAGACGGTAGCGCCAAAGGAGGCACAGGCGAAGCAGGGCTCCAATGCTTCAAGAACTCGTACCAAGGTGAAACTAGTTTCTTTTTTCCATTTGATTATTGGTAAACACTTTGTAGCGTAAGTTTCTGATTTGAAATACAAATGATATGTAAGGTCCAAATGCAAGGAGTTGCTGTTGGCCGTGCAGTGGATTTGACAGTGCTGGAAGGGTATGCTGATCTCATAAATGAACTGGAGAAAATGTTTGAGATCAAAGGAGAGCTCCATCCACCGGACAAATGGGCAGTTGTTTTTACTGATGACGAAGGTGACATGATGCTTGTTGGAGACGATCCATGGCCGTAAGTAACGCATAAACTACTTTCTAATCCCCACCCTACCTTTCAGTTTGGAAATGTGTGTCTAAATTCATCAATTGCAGGGAGTTTTGTAAGATGGCGAGGAAAATCATAATATACGATAGTGATGAGGTGAAGAAGATGAGCAAAAGATGCAAGCTCTCAGCGTCGTCTTTGGAGGGGGAAGGGAACGTGACAAGCTCATGAAATGTTGGTCATTTTACGCGTGTTTCTTTCTCTTTGCTTTTTCGTTGGAGTCTGCACTGCAGGGTTGTTTGTGAGTAAATCTGTCTGAAAAACAATGTGTGAGATCCATCTGAAAATGGGTCGATTTGTAGCAGAATTCAGAGGATGGATCATGTTGTTGTCTCCAATAAAAAGGGTTGTGGGTTTTAGTGTCATTTGAGGGACGAGTTTTAGGCTTATGGTGTGGAGAAAAACTGGTACTGTCTCCAACAAACTTTTGGCTCTTTTTAGGTTGTCTATTAGCTTGTGATTGAGTAACAATACATCACAGGCTGAGTGATCACATAGGAACAAAGTAAGTTCGGAATATATCTAACTACGACAAAAATTGGAGTACTCAAGAGCAAAAATCATCTATTTTTAGTCTGTCTTTAGGGAAGGTTAGGTAGTAATTACTCTCAAATTTGTAGGATAACGTATGTACAGTTTTCAATATTTCTTCTACTTGTTGGTTACATATTTGTTGCTTCAGTTCGACCATATTATATGCACTTATTGTACATACGACTTTCCCATGCAGACGTTAGCAATTCATATAAATTGATAAAATTGTTTGATGTAAGAAATTAGGATATCCGTCGTCTTGATTTTTTAGAATCGTGAAAAGTAGATGTCAATTTATCATATTTTAAAAAATAACAAAAATGCCCCTACACAAATGTGTTGGTTGATACATGACCGGTGTTCTGAGTTGACTATATTATATATACTTACTAATTACTATATATGTCTTTCGTATTTAACAACGTTAACAATTCATATGAAATGGTAAACGACGTACCTGCTGTGTTTTTTTAGAATTAATTATAAAAAATGTTTGTATATTATTTTGTTTTTGTATTTTTATTTTATAGATGTGAATTTTGTTTATCGTAAAATGTGGATGCCAATTTACCATATTATTTTTTTTGCAAAACATGCACATTTTTTAAGAAAATAACAAAAATGTCCCTACTATAAATATTTTAAAAAATTAATTCATTTTCTCCTCACAAATTACACCAGATCGAAATATATTTTTGAGAAAATTTCACCGAAATGTTTGCTGAGAGTTTTTCATCGGATGGTCAGCCTGGGAAAATGAAAATCGACAAGCTCGAATTTGAAAATAATGAATTTGATTTTTTAAAAGTTAAAGTAAGTTATTAATTTCATTAATATTTTTGTCGTTTTCCAAAAATAGTGATTTGCAAAAAAAAAAGGTCAAGTTACTTATTGGAATAAAGATTGTGATAGATTACGTATAACAAAATTAGAATCATGCACAACCAATTTTTGCAATTAATTATCTTTTCCCTATAATTAAAGTTAAATGTGAAAAAGATGTAAATTTAGATTTAGATGTATAAAGATAACACATTTGTTTCACTTTGGCTTCGTTTCTTTCAAGAGTAAGTCTTAATAATGTACATTCAACTAATGGTATGTAATAATAATTTCAGAACATTAGGCATGCACTAGTGTAATGACTCTTTTTCAAAACAAAAGTGACAATTTGTTTGCACTAAGGTACAATAAATAAACCGTAGGATTTGTGTGTTTGAGAAAGAGCTAGCAACCTCAATTCTACTTAAACCATAAGAAACTTGAAATATGAGATGATGATGATGATGATGATGATAGATAATGATGATGATGATGATGATGATGATGATAATAATAATAATAAGTTATACATACTATAGAAGAATCTGGCTGTCGTCTCCTCTTAGTCGTGCCCGCCTTTGGTCTCTAAAATTTTAACTCAGTGTAACCCTTGAAACACCGCCATTCAAGTCTTAGACCTCTTGCTTTCATAAAATCTATGACTAACTCTGAAATGATCCAAGCTATTGAAACCGAGTTTATACTGTTATGTTTCTTTTCTATTTCATGTCTCCTTTCTCTTTTTACCCTAATATTGTATCTTTCCTTTTTTTCTCCTGTTATATCTTTCTTACTTTGTGGATGGATTTGACCCTGGGTTTCATAAAAAAACTGTAGAAGAACCCAACTCTATTCTATTGCGTGCAACTATTGTGTTATTACGTAGAATAAAAACATGCGGTCCATCTTGATTAGGAGGTAAATAAAATTGTCCATTGAGTGCACAATATGTATAACTGGATAGGGACCAGAGAGATAGATAGAGACCAATCCATGCATATGGTCACATGCTCCAACTCTACTACGTACAAGATTGAATTGTGTGCAACGTTAAGTCAGTTCCAAGCGGTGCCCTCTACTCCAAGACTACCTATATTATCAGCTTCCTGCATATATTTTTAACGTCATCAAAGTCAACAACAGTATTCATTCTGGTTCACCATTCAATATTGAAATTATAACTTCTTTTGTTAGTAAACTTTAAATACATCCATGCGGCAAAGTAGGAATTTATAATTATACAGTATTAAACACTTACCATATAATTTAAATTAGTAATCAAAAGAATCTGTTATTTAGAGCAATGGTTCAAAGTGCTTTTTCCAGACTAGAGTCTCGCAAGTGCGGAGCATCCGGTAAGCATTCCCCAAATGTTACTACTCGAATGTTCGTGACGACCATGGTGAATTAATATTTTTACAACTATAGCAGGGACGCGTCTATATTTTTAGATTAGAACATGAACAATGTGAGCAAGATAAACCATTATATTTATATATATTGGTGTTCTACAAGCTTACTACATGTACAAATTATTTAATTTAATTTCCTGTTAATTCATTCCTAAAACGTAAAATTTGAGCGTATATTTAACGTCTTATTGATTTTCATGTTACATTAAATATATTGGTAAAATAATTTTTTAAAGTGAATTATATCACTAATTTACGTTTTTAAAACTAAACTAGTGCATGACCGACCGCACTAGTAGGAGCGTGAGTGGCTGTGCCATTTAGACCAGATTGTAGAGCATGGGACGAGGGAAAGGTGGGAGCGGTATTAGATCAGGACATGTGCAACATGATTTTCTCTATTATCCCATGCATATATGGGGAAGGGGACTATTGGTATTGGGGAGCAGACAAGTCAGGAGAATTTACGGTGAGAAGCGCTTACATGGCTCTATGTCGATTGGGTAAAGTATGGTCCACCTCATCGGAGGCTTCGTAGTGGAGAGCGGTGTGGAGCCTAAAGGCATTGTCAAAAGTCAATATATATCTGTGTATGGAGGGCGATCTCGAATATCCTTCTGACTAGACCCTCTTAACTCAGAAGGGGGTGCAGGTAGATTCTAGGTGCCCCTTTGTGCAAATATGGAGAAGACAGTGGACCACCTGTTCTTTGAGTGCAGGATCATGATCCCAATTTGGAGGGATAGATTGCTGGAAGGGATACAGAGTAAAATGGGGCTGAATCCGAGAATGTGCAACTGGAATTCCTGAGTGAAAGGGGAGGATGAAGTTAGCATGTTTGCGTTAATGATCTAGGCTATCTGGGGAGCTAGAAAACGTTGTGTCTGGAAGGGGGAGACGCTCCACCCGACAAGGGTATCAACAATGGTTAAGCGCTTTCAAAGACTATGGTTCGCATCCAGGCCGATAGAATTTGGCCCGGGTCCGGGGCAAGTATCGACTAGGGCCGCATAAGTCCCTCCCGAGCCAGGAAGTTTAAAGATTAACGTGGACGAGGATATGGAATTTTATATTGTAGGTCTTGTTTGTAGAGACTCAAAGGCTAGGATCATCGTGGCTTTTTATAGACGGATCTCGGGACATCTCCATCCATAAGAGGTGGAGGCCGTGGGCAATAGGGAAGCCCTCTCTTGGGCTAAAGGAAAGAATTGGCCAGTGGTAGTGGTAGAGTCCGATTTCTTTAGGGCGGTAGATCACATCCGGCACAAGAAGCAGTCCAAGAACATCTTTGGAGGCATAATTAGGGAATGTTGTTGTATCATGTCCACTACTGGGACATGCATTTCTGTTTCGTTTGCTCGTCTTTCTTGTAATTTAGTGGCTCACGAACTAGTCAGGTTTGCTTTGGCTAACAATTGTTGAGATCATGGTGCAGAGTCTATTCCACCATCTATTGATACGGCTATTCGACGTGATGCCTTAATTGCTTAATAATATGCTCTTTTTTTCCTTAAAAAACTAAATTAGAAAAACTAGCTTTATTGTGACGTTGTGCCACTCACTAATTGATATAAATACCATAAACCCTTTATTTAGATCTTTATCATATAGATTACAAAGAAAATGAATGTAATTTTTGTTCTGATTTTGATCATAAGAGTGAAATTGATTGATATTCATGTGTATGTATTATGTGGGAGATGTGAAAGGGACAATGAACAGGAAGAGGATAAGTGGAAGCTACCTTTATGACAAAGGTTTTGGTCTATGATGTATACGATTTAGTGGTCCACATTTTGGTGAAACGGCTCCAAGTTTAGTGAAATTGGACCTCAACTTTATTCACAACCTTGCATTAGAGCTGGTTTTCGGTTACATTTCGAGCTACTTAATTAGCACCCCCAAAGTTGATATATTGTGCCCACCATCATGAGTTGGCCACACATCTTCTGGAAGGACATAAGAGGTCGTGAACATCATCGGCACTTCATTTGGTGCTAATTGATCAACTTAAAGCCTTAAAGGGGATAGTTTTTTATATCTACAATGCCTCGTTGGACATCTCTAATCTAATGCAATATTTACAATCTGAATTGCTAACTTAGCGAGTGTCAATTGCAACGGTAAATATAGTATTAAAATAACATCATTTAAATGTTTGATCAATATAAAGAAATTTTGAGTTAGAGTTGTTTTACGTAATAACTAATAAGAAATGAATGGTGATTAAGAGGTCATGTGACCCGTTTGTAGTAAGCCTAATCTCTTCTTCATCTCCTCTTTTTACCTTTTAATTCAATTCATACAAGTGATGTGTTTCGGAGTGGGGTAGTCATGCAAGCTCAAACAGTTAGTTATCGAACTTGTAAGTAACATATGCTCAAAAAAGGCACGTATCCGATCACACAAAAATAGGCTAATAATAACGGGAAAATGACATTTATAGAAATAAGGTAGAGAAAATATACATTATTGATATTGTTAATCTTGTTATATTATTAGTACAGTAAGAGAGATTCTTTATATAAGTGTAGACATAAGCTAAATAAAAAAACTTAGAATAATAGAAAATCTTCATTAACACTATTGAAATTTCCCCTTAAGGGCATCATGTAGAACGCAACCATAAAGGGGAAAACGGTGTCGTTAGTAACGACAACGCACATCATGTTGCCATTAAAACGTTGCCTATAACACGCGGCCATTATTAAAGGCAGTGCGCAACGTTGCGTTGTTATGACATCGCACGTGCACTACTAGTATTACAGCAGCAGCCACGCAAGTGTTCTGCCATTGTAACGACAAAAAAAAATGCTTGGTACGCTGTCATTACTACGACAACACATGTGTCAATCATTGTTACTGATACCATGACAACATACTAGATGTGTGCGATGCCATTAAGGCAATGTGTAGTTTAAAATAATTACACATGTTCTTTTATATAAAGATACGAAAGCAATTGGTTGTCCAACCCACTCGTTAATAGGTCACGAATTATTAACAAATGGGCAAAGCATTTTAGAACGAGAGGATCAAGGCTTCGTCTGATACCATCATAGTTATATGGTAGAGAAAAAAAATATTTATATTGTTGATCTTGTTATGTTTATTACAATAAGAGAGACTTATTTATATAGTGGAGATATAAGCTAAGTTGAAAACTCAAACTAAAAGATAATAGGGGAAATGACAGATTGATACACCCAAAAGATACCGTTTCTAACTTTAATACACCTAAGTATAAACTTGCCAATTCCGCTCACCGGATTTGCCATTTTTTTGTCCCATCACTAACGGTGTTAGATTTTGGATGGAAAAATTTTATTTTGTGTGAAAAGTCAA
>JAYMTP010008049.1:0-10429 GCA_036897365.1 Geranium brycei | reverse complement strand
GGGCAAATGCACAACGATTTGGCATAGACACATTCAAGTGCCCGTGCAGTCAATGTTGCAATGTTCGCAAGCACGAAATGTCATCTATTTGCAACCATATACTGAAGAAAGGGTTTATGGAAAATTATACGGTGTGGACAGCTCACGGGGAAGTCAGAGACGTCGAGGAGAGTAGCAACAGGAATGAGTATGCCGCGTCTAGTGCACAATATTTTCGTTGTCCGAGTTCTGATGTGAATGTTAGAGCTGAGCCCTAGCCCAATGTAATAAGTCATCTACATTTGTACGCAGCCCGAATTCACACTGCGAGTCTTTGGCTGCGTTTTTTGCGCTGCGTACAGTACGCAGCCAAAGACTCCCATGTGTCATTTTGGTGCAGTGGTGGTAACACAATTTTATTGTAAAATTGATTATGGTAACATGAAATTACCCTTTATATAAACGATTAAAAAGTGTGGGTAAAATGGTAGGAGTCAAGTAAGTTTATCGAAAACGGAATACATAATTAATTAATTAATCGTTGATATAATAATATTATAATTATAAATTTATAATACAATATATAACAGAATTATTTATTGTGTATAACTTAATTAATTTCAGTTTCATTGTAAATGAACGACCTCAAATATATTTACACTTTCATCTTGTGTGTATAGGTAATTAGATGTGGCGCGAGACTATATATACTCTTAAATGGTGATATTCAATGAAAGTAATTTTTAACGGAAATAATGGACTTGGTGAAACATTTCAAACCACATTTGACATGTTTGATGCACTGGACCAAATAAGTTTGGTTATAAATAAAGTCTAAATTCCACATGTTTGGCTCCGGTTTACAAACACATAACCGATAAAAACCAAATCGAAAGTTGATCGTGTGAACGCGAAGCTCATTTGAAATTATTGATTTTTACCAATCGATCTTAAAAGTTTTAGGCCAACAAAAAATAAATTAAAATCAGCCCAAAATGTCGGTATCGACGCAACCACGACGGGGGCGGTTTTTCCAGCAAAGCTTTGACTGGTGTTTGGGGTTTCTGATCTCGCCGGAGCCAAGGGAGACGAGGTCTCCTCTCTCGACGACATTTGCTGCTCGCCAGAGAGGTTCGCCGGCGTCCAGGGCCGGAGTCCTCGAAGGCGTCACGCTGTGACGCTTGGTCTTGTTCAGACAATTCTAATCTGGTTTGATCCAATTTTTTTGGTTCATGCCGGATTGGCCAAAATCTTCTGAAACCGGCTCAGTTGCAGTTCTCTACTTAGCTGGACCGGGTCTGTTTTTAGACCGTTGTTTCGGGTTTTTCCCATTTTGTTGTCTTTGGCGTTGTACTTCTTTCCCGCCCTCATGGGCTTGCATTGTACTTGTTTTTATGTCAATTTAATTTTTTTAACGATAAAAAATGAAGAAATTCCTAACAAAAAAATAAAAAATTTGACCAAATCGAATCAAAAATTGAATGAAAACCAATCTAAACATGATTCCAAAATTTAATTTCAATTTTAATTATTTAATACATAAATCAATCGATCAGATTTAAAATTAAAACACGAACAATCTTACCCGAAAATGTAGGTTAGTACACAATATCAAACTATTAACTACTCACAATAAAACCCCAACTTGTGTACCTCTAAATTGACATTACAATTCCATCAATCGCATTCCGCAAACAAAACTAGGTCCAATACTTGACTCATTCCCTTTGGATATTACATATAGTCTTAAATAGAAAGTTAGTTGCACTTTACTTTCCATTTATAGACATGGAACAGGTTTTAGCTGATTACAAAAAATATTTACTATTTTTAGATGGGCCCGTAACAGCTGGAGGTTCTTCGGACAGAGGACAATCATAGAACGTCTAAGGTCACACCGACCGGCAGAAGCGAAACCTGGACGCGCCAATCAAAATACGCGGTGTGTCTCACGCGCTACGGTCGAGATGCGGGGAGGAAGTGCTCGAAACCTTACGTACCAAGTAGCTAAAACCCCGTTTACCCACGTCAGCAATCTGGCATGTCGGATCGAAGGGCCATGAATCTGACACGTGTAACGGACCCAAAGAGGGAGGTCTACGTCCTCCGTTCACATATGTGCTAATATTACGGATATATTTTCTCTTTTTAATATTTGAAATCAACATTTTAATTAAGGAAAAGTATATCATTTTAAGATAATATTTAGCCTCAAAATAGAAGTTAGAATAATAAAAAATTATTATTATTATTATTATTATTATGGTAACAAAGTATGAAATGGACATAATTAAGTGTAATATACTATAGGGTCATTTTCTGTTTTAATTATTTATGGTAGAAATTTATGTCATATTGAATCAATTAAAAATTAGTTGAGAATTAAATGAATTAAATAATTAATTAAAATTTATAGATGATTAATTGGAAAAGTAAATTAATTGGAGACTAATAGAAGAAGTTGAAGATTTTTATATTAATAAATCTCATGTGAACAACTCTTTGTACCTTAAATTTTAAAAAATTATTATTATCTCTATAATTCTTCACTTTCACACCTTCAACTAGGGGAAAAATTATTGTTGAACCATTTTAAGTAGGGTTTGAAAACGAGTTTACATGGAGGTGTTACACAAAAGGAAGCATGAAATTGCCAGTAATAACAAATACAACGACCCATCGAGAAATGATGAAACACAAGAACAACTATACTCTCTCATACTCCAAATGAGTCCCGACCAACAAAAGTGAACTGAAAAGGAACAACTCCTCCTCCTCCTATTCCTATTTTCTCTCGAAACTCAACACTCCCGTTTTCTCGTGCTTCGGGCACCCCCACGTGGCCGTCATGTCACTCCGGCCCCACCGCCCATTACATTTACATAGAGCCCCTCTCTCTCTCCTAATAATTCCTCTCCACCTCCAATCGGACGATCGTCGTTTTATTTATATATACCAAAACCAAACCTCCTTTATAGCCCATTTTCATTTCTTGCTCCCACAAACTCTCAATTCCGATTTCAGAGCTCTTTGGTCTTTGCTCTGTCCTTGAACTGAGTCAGAGCCTTTTTGTTCTTCACTGTACTAGCTTTAGAATCTTGTAATATCAAAAGGGTTGTGTGCAAATTTGTACCTTTTGCGATGCACAGAGCCTTGCCGGAGATGTTGCATTGTCCTAACACCGGCGACGTGACGATCCTCGACCGGCAGAGATTTCAGACCGTCAAGTGGCAGCAGCAGCAACAACAGCCGGAAAATATTCAGAACCGGCACCAATATTTCAATGGGACTGAGCTGAGCGGTCTGTTTTTGGTTCCCGGTCAGGAACAGAGCAGCTGCTTTCAGGGAATGATGCTCGGAGAAGCGGCGACTCGGCCGGTCAAGCCCGACCCGGGTCTGGAAAACGGCTGGCCTGAATTGGGCAGGTTCCAGATTCCGAGTTCTGGTTTTGGTTCTTGCGGGTTCGGTTTCGATATCAATTCTGCTATATCAAGGACGGCCAGCTGTCCTCCGGCGGTGGCCGCCGCCGCCGCTGCAGCGTTTGAGGAAGATTTGGCGGCGTCGGAGAAGATTTTTCCGGCGATTGGCAAGAAGAGAAAGGCACAGAACACAAAGGTGTGTGTTTTGCGAAAATTCATGTTCACTTTCATCCTAGGATCTGCACAAAACCAATAAAAGTTAAAAATCATATCTTGTTCTGTAAAGACAAATCATTTTTAAATTTTGATGAAGATTTCTATTTTGGGGAATCACAGGTTGCAGAGGAAGACATTAAAGACAAGAGGGTGAAAGGGAGCTCCGAAGAAGGCGAGTCCAAGATCACAACTGAGCAGAACAGCAACAACAGTAACAGAGAACAAACCTCTGCTGACACTTGCAAGGACAATTCAAAAGCCTCCGAGGTTCAAACCCAGAAGCTTGATTACATTCATGTCCGAGCTCGCCGAGGACAAGCCACTGATAGCCACAGCTTAGCCGAGAGAGTGAGTACCTGCCTCCCAAACCACCACTCCATAGGTCTTCTGCCCTTTAAATTCATGACTTATGAACTTTCCTGTCAAATTTTGCAGGTGAGAAGAGAAAAGATCAGTGAGAGAATGAAGTATCTGCAAGATTTAGTACCGGGATGCAACAAGATCACAGGAAAAGCCGGTATGCTTGACGAAATCATCAATTATGTTGAATCACTTCAACGACAAGTAGAGGTAAAATTAAAATCCCATGAATCAAGACATGTTTCTTGCAATATCATTCCTATTTCATGGTTATGTACTTACATGGACCTTCACAAATTTTGTCATCAACAGTTCTTGTCCATGAAACTAGCAACTATTGATCCGCGGATAGATTTCAACACAGACCATGTTTTTCCCAAGGAGGTATATATTCAAACATATGGATTCATGGATCATTGTAACATCTGCAAATACATGTTCATGACATGTTTTTTTTTGTCTGAAACACAGATGTTTCCTAATGCAGCAGCTAATTTTCCAACAATTGGTATGCCATCGGAAATGGGAAATCAAGCGTACCTCCAGTTCAGTACTGTCCAGCAAGTTTGCGGGTTAGAGATGGGAGTGAATTCTTCGGAAATGGCCCTCCGGAGAACCATCAGCGCCCCGGTATCACTCCCTGAACAATTTGTTGACATATCCTCCTTCACTGTAAGTTTCACCGTCTCTGGTGCACTTGTTATGTTCACACAGTTCAGTTAAACTTTCTCACACGAACTGAACTCATACCTGCAGCAAATGCAGCCCTCGTCGAATTGGAATTCTGATTTACATAATATGTACAATATCGAGTTCAATCAAGGAAGACCAACATCCTTCCAATCTCAGCAATTCACAGGTAGATACTAATATTATCATAGTAATAGAATTAGCATGTCCTGTTTTCCACCTGCACTTTCAAGTTTAGATAATTCCATGAGCTTGCAGATAGACGATAAATAAAAAAAAAGGGAAAAGGGGAATTGAAAGTGGTGGGCTTACCTGCCATTGATGGTGACAATAGAGCTTACACAGACAAATATTACGGATTTTTCTTCAACAAAAACTGGCCTACTGGGTCCTTTTTCTTCTCTGATTAAAGTTTCACACAGTGATCTTTCTTTTGCCATTTCTTTCATTCTAAAAGTGACCAATACCATGGATTTTTCTTTGACTAAACACAGTTCACAATATAATTATGTTTCCTGAAATTATCTTCAGGTTCTATGGATGCCGGTGATCTAAAGATGGAGATGTGATGCAAATCTACGATCATACTACAATTTATTGAGTTCAGTCAAAGTGCCTAAGCTTTCGGATTCTTATCTGGTTTACTTAGTACATATCAGCTATATATTTATATGTATACTATGAATAGTATAAATAAGAATAAGATATAGTACCTAAACTTTAGGTTCTTCTACTGTACTTTTATGGTATTCATACAGAATTTACAGATAACCAGACTACATCAATGATCAAACCAGCAAAGTCTCTGCAAACCATAAAATGCATCAAAGCAAATCATAAATCTGAGTTTAACAACATTGTGTGTGCCCGCGAGGAACAGAGTATACGAGCTTGTGACAGGCCAACTCATGTACACTCCGAGCAGAAAATACTACACCGAATCTGATAGAAATAGATAAAGAGAACACAAACAATTACTCATATGCAATGGATATGTTCATGCCCGCGTAAGAGATATGAATCACATAACAGTCACAATCAAATTAACAAGAAATTATCAGAAACAAGTTATCGAGTAGTTTATGAAATGTCTAATCTTCTTTATCCAGGAAGCAAATTGGTTTATACAGTGACAGAGACACTACCATGACCCTTACTCTAGTTCCATCACAATGAAGAGCAATAGTGAAGTGTTTTTGGTGTCCAGAGGGAAGGTAGGGCAAGGGGATTAGGGGACCACTAACTAAGGGATTGCACAATTGCAACTTCTAATTGTTCATGGAGTTACAAGAACCTCTGCTTTTGCATTCACTTTCAAGCCATATATACACAGTAGTGAGAGTGTGGTTGGCTTCATCCACAGGCAAAATCCCTTTGATTCTCTTTGTTCCTAAGGATGTTGAGAGATGATTTTGCCCTTTCTCTTTCTTGGGTCCACTTCTGCTTTCTCTGAAACTTCTCAGAAAAAAATAAAAATAAATTATCTACAACTTTTCCTAGTTCCCATGGAGGGTGGTCTGGCCTTTGGATTACTCCTCCTTTCCACCTTTCAATCACTCATCAGAGCTTCAAGGAATAAAAGCTAAAAACCCACAAAGACATATTCTCTGTTTGGCCATTGCCTATGTGTGAAATTTAGTACATCACTAAAGATTCCCTAGTTTGTGTCTTTATCTTGTGATATGAGATTCCCAACCCAAAAATCAAAACAACCACAGCACCATAGACTTGGGTACTGTAATGGCCTCTACAAGCTGAGGATATGGACTAGTGATTTCGTGAAGGTCTGGCCCTACATGAAACAGAGATTGAGCTCAATCATGGATGTAAAAGGTACACTCACCCTAAAGTTCTATACATGTAAGTGCCAAACAATGCTACAATAACAGAACAGGCAACACATGATGGCCTAGCAGAAAGGGGTACGGGTAGCAACCCCTTTTGGAAAGTCTACTGATCAAGGTTTTTCCTAGAGGTTAAGAGGACAAATAATGGCCAGTATGCTGGTGAGAGATTTCCTTTAAGTGGTCCTGCACTCATGACAATTGAGAATATTAGGTACCAACATGTATCATTCACAACTGAAATCGACATAAGTGGTTTGATTAGATCTATGAATGAGACAGACAAACTCTTACAGCCTCAAAGATGCTAGCGGAAACAGTATCAAAGGCAAAGAGATTGATGAGGACCAATGTTTCCAATGCTGGGGTATCGACGCAACGACATCTCTGTAAATTATGGTTCAGTACCAAAATGGTGGGACTGTTTTATAATTGAACTGAAAATGCAGGCTAAAGTTCTCTAATGATGGATGCATGAATAGTCAAGAATACTAAGATATTGGGTGCAAAAGGTCTATATGCATAGAACAATGGCATTGTGGCTGTTATCAGACGAATAGAATTATCACTATAAAATCTAAACATCTATCAGAACTTGGCTATCTCTCATGGGAAATCGAATTTGTTTATGTTATAGCTAGATGAGTATCTACCAAACTAGGAAATAACCAAATAAGAATGGATCAAAAATGAGTGCAAGCTTAACTAACCATCCCAATGACCATTGGAATCAGAAAAATGTTTTTCGCATTTGGAACTTGTGAAAGTTAGGATGAACAAGTTGTGACATAACCTGATAAGGTTAGAAATTTAGCCAATGCCGCAAAGGTGGCTTATATTCTAAGCAAGAAGGAACACAACTTTCCATGTCAAATATGTAATAATATCACAGTACCAAATCCAGTTTGGAGAATTGGCCAAGTACATCATGTATTGGCAAACATAAACTGCGCTACCAAATTACCAATATCAATCAATCAATCAAATTCCAATACATAATAGTATAATACAAATGCATTGCTAGTTCCACATATTAACATTTTGATATATGCCTTTTTCAGTAATAGAATAGCAATTACATATATCTAAGTTTATCTTCCCCTAATGCCTGCCAAGAAAATATAATACACAACATAATAGCATGCAGGACTTATAGATTCTAGTTCACTAGATCAATGACTCATCTCCAGCATCTGCAACGTAAGGAATAATATATCAGTTATAACTACCTAATAAGCTAAACTAAAAGAAATATACCCTAAGGATCAAATTTGTGCTAATACCTTTCCCGGGAACAATTATAACAGGAGCAGCTTTACAATTGTGGAGGCAATATTCCCCAACACTTCCTTGCAATACACTGTCAACCAAATGTCAATATCAACTTAAAGATACGTGTGTTTGTGTAAGTGTGAGAAAGAAAGAAAAAACCTTTTCATTAAGCTTCTGCCTCTGGTACCCATGACCACAGCTGCAGGCTTCAACCTTTCTGCTTCCTTACAAATTACCTTCCCTGCCTCCCCTTCTACAATGCGAGCCACAGTCCTCACCTAATCAAATAGGAATAGGAATCATCCATCATTTAAGAGATACCGCATGAAGGTCAATAAGATGCACACATTATCAAAATGAACTCATCATTAAGGAACAATAACGATTTCCATTAGTTTATTTGTTTCCCAATGGGATACTCAAAACCAAGGTTTCTATCTGAAACATATCATGTCACTGAAACAAAATTGCAAATCGAGCAGTGATTAAACGGATGTCAGTTCACGGATTATAGTATCTAGTTGTGCATTCTACTTGTGCTCATAAAACTGAAGTAATGAATTTAATGGCAATGCAACACAGTCCTCTACAAACTAGCAAGTCATTTTTGCTGAGGAGTTAGATCAAAGGGCTGTCCCACGATGAATATTGATTTATTATACCCAGTAGATCAAGAATTACTTGGCATTTGGATAACGATCACTGACATGCTTAGACAATAAAGCGAATGCTAATTGATGTCAAGCTGGAATTTGTATTGTAATGTTTCTTTCTAACAATTGATCATAACTATTATAAGACAGGAATAAATTACAACTAGAAAAGAGCTCGAAACTCAACCTAAGGGGAGGTTAGGCAGAACAAGGATTTTTTAGTCGATACCAAAAACTTTGTTTACCATTATATGACAATAGCTACATCAAAATTGCTTCTTAAATTGATCTCACGTCAGTCCAAACATGTAAGAAAATAGCAAATAACACTACCAACAAAGCAAGAGACCGAGTCCAAAGATCACAACTTCCGCCCAACTCCTCTCACTATAAAGTTTTCAGATCCTAAATGCGAGGCCCAATGTCAATCTCACATATTCATACAAATTTCACACAATTTTTAATCACATGAAACATTCCAAATTTCCAATCCCATTATCGCAACTGATAGTTAAATAACCAATCAACCATGACAAAACAAATTACAAGGACTCGAAAGTGATAAATTCCACACTGACCATGGCAACCTGAAGAGCCTCAACGGCAAGCTTCTCCATGAGAGCTCGGCTAGCCTCGTAAACCACCTCATTCCTCACACCTACACAAAACAAACAAAACACCCCAAAATCAAACTCAAAATCAAAACCTAAAACAAATTAGAACCCTAAAATCTAAGTGAGAAATTAACTGGAGACGGCGTGGACGAGATGGAGGGTGTCGGACAGCCTGCAGAGGTGGAAGAGGGCCCAATCGAAGGCGTGCTTGCTGTTGGGGCCGTGATCGATGGCCACGATCAGGTCGCGGCCGCGACGCCTTTCGCCGGTCTCTCTCTCGAGCTCCGGCTCGGGAACGACTGGGATCAGAGAAGGAAGCTTCACTTCTCTCCAGCTGTACACTTCTTCACCTTCCCTTATCGCCTCCATTTTCACCTTCTCTCTTCTTCTTCTTCTTCGTGATCTGCGATTTTCTAGTTTGTTTCAATCGGAAATGATATAAAATTCAAAAAGTAGCCGCCATTGGCGAAACCTTGCTCTCGTCGTGTCGTGTTTGATTTCTTTTCTTCTTCAGACTTTTTGTTTCGGCGCGTTCGAGACTAGTTTACTTCTAGATTAACAATTTGGGCAGAGAATTAAGTCATTTGTTATTTTAGCTTGGATTGGAGATGAGCGACTTGACTTTTATTTGTTTGTGATTTAAGCTTGGATTTGAGATGAGCGTGTTTTCGAGTTGGTTTAAATTTCTGGCTCATATGGTGTGTTGGAGCTGATTTGAGTTTTGGAAATGGCAATATCCTACATTGTAATTCAAAACCAATTTAGTTTAAATTAAAAAAACAGACATCACTTCATTTCTGAATTTGATACCAATAAAGATCCAATTTTGGTGCATAAATTTAACAACTAAATTAATCAATCCAAAAATTTGAGCAACCCTACACCAACTCACAATATAACCAAATGTATTGGTTGACAAAAAAGCCTATCATGGAGTATGTGTTTGAATTTTAAATGAAAATGGAGATATAATTAAAGTCAAATTGAATGGACAAAGGATTTAATATTCAATGTTCAATTAGGTTTAATTATCAAACTAACTGAAATGCAAAAACAAATCTGTAATTTTCAGATGTTCTAGACTGCACGCACTTCTTTGAGCTCAAAATTTTTTACTCAAACTTTATTTTTTACTCAAATTTTATCTATTACTTCGTTATTTACTATTTCTTTTCATATTATTTACGTTTTTCACTGTCAAGTTTCGGGTCCGTTTTTTTCAGGTCCACTTAAATATGAAATATTGAGGATATTTTTTAACAACTTTATCAGAAAAGATATGGCAAAACTTTCGCTATGGTGCCATTACTAAGTGGCTTTATTGTCTACGAGTTTATTTGAATATAGTTTTCGTTCTTACAATAAATGCAAGTCTTCCAACT
>JAYMTP010008048.1:0-10429 GCA_036897365.1 Geranium brycei | reverse complement strand
CAAGGGAAGCGGAGGGAGGGGTGGGCGGCGAGGAGGTTGTGGACGGGGATGATGTTGTAGGTCTCTTCGCCCGCCCCCTGCGTCGGCGGAGAACGGCGGCGATGGCTCATTGCGCACGGCGGAGATCGGAGATCGGAGATCCAACGATTAGGGTATCCACTACTCTCACAGTTACAGTATACAGATTTCTTCTTCTTTTCAGTTTTCTGAATTTCGCGTGACGGACTAATTTATTTCCCCTTTACGCGTTCAATAGTTTGTTAATAATAATGGGGTGGTCAAATTTGATTGGTTGATCGTTTATTTAAATTTAATCAGTGTATGTTTTTATGTAATATTATTAGTAATTTTTAATTTATTTTGGAATCTAGAAAGTCATGATCATATAAATTCTCCGACCCTACACAGTGTAATAAATGGTGGGGATTTGTGGAATAATATTACAGTCATAAAGGAAAGTGGGAAGGCCAGATATGGAATATAATACATATTATATATTGCTCAAAACACGGTATATAGATTCAAATTCTTTTTTGTTTAAATATTATTTTATATTTTATTTAGATTAAGTTACAAGTTTGAACATGTGGGTTGGTCACTTAAAAGTGAAGCTTCTCTGTCCCAAATTGTATATCATTATCGGCCTTCTTTCGAAGCAAACGTTGGAAATGGAGAATGTTATATTATATGGATATGCGAACTTGTCTTCAAACTATTGGCTATTGTTTTTTATTTATTTCATTTATTATTGCTGGTCAAAAGATAATGACAACGTATGTACCTGTTTCCTTCATTGTACTACTATTGCTACATGAACGAGGGTTCTTTGTATTACCTTATTTATGAATATGGAAAAATGACATTTTAATATATTTAGCATCAATGTTTTAACTTTTTTTTGATATAAATGATTGCCATTTTATTAACACAAATTATCTGCTAGTACAATACGGAGTTCGACCAGAAGTGTCATCGGACTAAACTCACGATCAGAGCATGTACGGATTGCGTATGCCATTTTATGGGCTGCAAAATTACCTGATTTATTTACAAAAGAAAAACAAAAATTACAAAAGTTATTCAACAAATATTTACAATCTTGAAGAATCACTTCAATCTGTGACCTCATAGGAATATGGTTTTGAAGGCATTTAATCAAAGTGAGACAGTCCAATTCAAAAATGACCTGCTGGTATCTCAACTCTCGCATCCATAGTACTCCTCTTTGGAAGGCTAGAGTCTTTGTCATTATTGGTTCACGCACATTAGCAATGTACAAGCTCCTAGCTCCCAGACAACGTCTCGTATTGTCCTGTAGGACCAAACTCAGACCCACCCGGCCTCCTGTTGTACTGATGGCCCCGTCAGAGTTGAGTTTTAACCAGCCAGTCGGGGGAAGAGACCATTTTGGGAATGATTACCACGCGCGATAACTGATATGGGAGGGTGCCCCTCAACCCATTCACTTCTAGCTTTCTCTATCATCATAAGAATTATATTTCCAAGAGTGGACTTTCCATGTCATACTAAGTTATTCTGCGCCTTCCAAATCCACCAACACACCATAACAATTTTTCCTATCGACTCCCTATCCATAGTTTGATAAAAACTTAAGAAAAAAAATCATATATTAGCGCTCCATCCGTTGGCCCAACTCCCAGCATCCCCCATGCACTAGCCATAGTCGGACAAGCAGCAAATAAATGAACTTCTGTTTCCTCACATGTACCACAGAACGGGCAGCTTGTTACCAAGAGAACCCCACGACGGGCCATGCTAACACGCGTTGGGAGGCACCCCCCGTAAGGCAACACCACAAGAAGAAGAGGACTTTTGGGGGGAAGATTGAGCCCCTAAATCCTTCTCCAAACTCCCACCTGATGATCTTGGGACCAAACACCCGCTGCCCGGAGGAGAAGTCGATAAGCCGACTTAACAGAAAATTCTCTCGTCAGCCCATCTTTCCAGAACCACTGATATGAGGCCAAAGAGGGTGAGATAGACAAACCCGAAATAGAGTTGCTGACCTCTTCCGGAAAACAGATTCTCACTGACTCCAAACAAACCCGAAATAGAGTCGTTGACCTCTTCTGGAAAACAGGGTTCTCACTAACTCCATATTCCACCTTCTTCCTTCAGGAACAAAAGAAGTCGCGGATAAGCATGGAAGTGTCGGCCAAGAAGCCTCCCGGAGTAGGGGACGCCCCTACCATCCACGACGCCTCAGCCAAGCTCGAGCTTCCGGGGCCGATAGCTAGCCGACAACCCTGTCTCAATAGTTCCTGAGTAACAATCAGGCTTCTCCATACATAACTAGGATTAGACCCGATAGATGCCGGTAGGAATGGAACTCTTAGAAAATACTGGGCTTTGAAGACTCGGGAGGCAAGGGAGGAAGGGTTGGATAGGAATCTCCAACCCTGTTTGTCCAATAAAGCGATGTTAAACTCCCTGAGCCTTAGGAACCCCAGCCCCCCAGATTCCTTGTGAGCACATTACTTGTCCCATCTTTCCCATATAATTCCTTTACCGTCCATCCTGTCCACCAATATCGGGCCAGAATTCACTTAATATCATTTATCACACCATCAGAAAGGAAAAAGATATTTAGAGAATAGATGGGAATACCCTGTAAGATAGCCTTTATAAGCACCTCCTGACTTGCCTTAGAGAATAGTCTCCCGTTCCACCGCCCAATTCTTTCTTGGATGCGCTCAACGAGATAAGCAAAACCCCTTATTCAGTTTTGCCCACCATGCTCTCCTCCCTAAACTGGAGTTCCCCTAGAATGTTAGCTCTCTAAGAAGAGCATGTGCTGGAATTGAACTGGATAGAAGACTTCGTCGAATTTAACATTTGTTCGGAAGCCTCCTGATAAATCAGAAAAATATCCTTTATGCTCTTGGCACCTTCTACCGTTGCACAACATAACATATAACAGTCATCTGCAAATAACATATATGTTATTTTAGGACCTCCTCCAGAGACTGCAACCCCCTGGATTCGGCCCTCTCGAATTCATCAAATAGCCTCGAAAGACCCTCGGCACAAATAATAAATAGGAAAGGCGATAAGGGGTCACCTTTTTGGAGACCTCTCGGCGGGGCTGCTAACTAGATCACCCTGCCACTGGATGCTACTTCAAACCTAACCAAAGTGATACACATATTTATAAGGCTCGCCCAATGGGTACTGAACCCCATACGCATCATGACACCTAGAATATAGCTCCACTCCATCTTGTCGTATGCTTTGGACATATCAACTTTCATAACTATTTGGCCCAATCTTCCCTTCGCCTTCCTTCGTAAAGTATGGAGCATCTCGAAAGCTACCAATATGTTGTTTGAAATCAGTCTCCCTTTTATAAAAACACTTTGAGATTCTGAAATCAGCTTTGGTAGAAGGGGCCGAAGCCCGGCGTAAAACCGTTAAGGCCCATAACCTTAACCGGCTCCATACTAAATTGTAACAATACAAAATTTGACAAATAAGAGGATATTTCAAGGCTCAAACGAAAAACTTCGTGCAAGTAAATGCAAATTATCTTATTTTAAGTATGGTTATGTGATATTTTCTCAAAAATATTCATTCTGTTTTAGTTATTAATTTAAATTTTTAAATAATTCCAATTTTAATATATATTAAAATTACTGTTTTACGATAAATTGTTCAGCAGTGGAGCCCAATATATCTGAGGCATAAATGTCTTTCCTTGGAACATGCAAGATCACACAAAATCTTCTGATTCTAGGTATTTCACTACTGTTACTGTCAGTGTTTGACAAAATGGTAGGTAGATATTGGTGGAGTTAGTTGGAGACCTAGAGTAAGTGGGCACCAATTGACACCAAAATATTTCCATGATTGATTACTTTGACCTATTAAAAGGGTGATGACTTGTACATCATTTTATCTATACCTATTTACAATCTACATTATCTCATTAATATAAATTGATCAATTAAGTACTCTAATCATCTTCAAAGTAACCCTTCAATCATTTTTGTTACTTTAGAGAATAAAATTACTAAGATACCTACCCAACTCCTGATCTTTTAAATAATGTCCTAAAATTTTTTTAGGACTATCCTTTCCGAAGTTCTTCCCTCTGGCGATGTCCGAGAAGATTTATAGCCCAATCCGAAATTGCACCAAAGACACATGTCAAAAATATTTATGAAAGAGTGATGATATGTTTGGAAACTTCATAGCTCGACTCTATCTCCCACACATTCTTTTCCCATTTGCAGGACAAAGAGTTGAAAATGATTAGTACGTGTACCTGTTTTATCAACATTGATTTAATAAATATATTAACTTGTGATTGTATTAACTTGATCATTTATTTTGAAATGATTGGACTCAACTTCAACTAATGTAAAAAAGTTTACTTATTTTATATAATGAGATTTTTCAACAGTATATCACAATTTCAAAACAAACAAAAGATAAATAAGAAATTAAAATTCAAAGATGATCACATAAGTTTGCAATTTTGAGGAATGGGACGTGTACTCATAATGTTTTCTTCATAGAACCACGTGGAAAAATACAAACATTTCTTCCAGTGTATATGATATCATGTGTTTCATACACTTGTAATAAGAATAAATCGAGGAAGGGAGGCGGGAACAAATCTTGAACCGACGGGGATTCAAAATGAGTTTCAGACTTCAGGACTCACATGTGGCCGCGTGTCGTGGGCGAGCAAATGTAGCAGAAAATTAGGCTCCAAAAGCCTGACACGTTTTGCTTGGGCCAAGAATACTCTCTCAACAAAGTTATGTGGATAAAGACATTGATCATTATGTATTACCAAAGGGTCATTATTTTTTAGGGTTAGAATTGGTAAGTTTTTCTTAAAGTTCAATTTATCTTTCCTATACTTGAAACCTACCACAAGAGTCAAAGAAACATGGAAAACCCTACACATTTTTGCAAATATTCTTTCTATAGTATTACTCTTTAGGAACTGTTCAAGTGAGCTCAACGTCTGCCTCTGTATTTTAAGAAAGAATTGTGCATACAGGGCAATATACATATTAAGAAAATTTTGAGCCTCAACAAAATCATTTACAATCAATCCTTATTGTTTCAAGTTTATTTCATATTCATGATTGTTCGTACCGATGTCTTACATTAATAAATTTGAATTTTCTGAATCTGTCATACTTCTTGCAATATGCTTTTATAATATTTATTGTTGTTTTCTTATACTATAAATGCGTAGTAGTTCATTTTGTTTGAATTTATGTGTAGGACTAAACTATAATTTTTCATTTCCTCCGTTTCTTAAGAAAACTCTCAATATTTCCTCTAGTTTCCTCGTCAGAACATACACAAAAATCCACTCTATACCCACGAAGACTAGTTAATATTACTTTGGGGTGTAAACTTCCGCATTTGCAGTGATTAAGAATCACATGTTTGGTGCTGTCTTGTTTCAACACAGTATAGTCGAGTCCAAATCTTAATACACAACTTGCCGATGAAAAAAATAAATTAGGTTTTAACTCATTGCTTGTTTATTGGGGTGCATGGTTTTCCATATTTTTCCATTACAAATTGTAATTTTGTCATTTTTTGGGAAAACATACGATTTTTTAATGCATGTGTTGTTATGCCTTTTTATTGCAAAATTTGAATAATTTGGGTGCAAGTAATTTTGGGGATTTGGCTTAAATTTGTTGACACTGCGTACAATCAATCCATTTGAGCAAAATGGTGATGTTGTGAATGCTTGAGATTTCTCCTCGAATTCACCGGATTTTGAACTCCTGCTCTTGCCGTTGTTATGAAAACTTAACCTCAAAAACTAACCAAGTGTCACTATTAAATCAGTTAAAATACCTTACAAGTTACAAATCACTTTTCCGTATTAAGCATGTAGATGTAAATCATGTATAGGGAAGGATGTGTACATGTCTTTATCCTTATAAAAATATTACACTATGTTAAAATTTGTTTATGGACATCTGTTGCCTCGTAAGAAGAAACTAACCAATTGTCATCTTTATATCATGTTTGTCTTCTGCACTAATTTTTAAGGTTAAGAATAAATATGAGACTTCAAAATCAAATCCGTTGTAGTCTAGTTGGTTAGGGTACTTGGTCCTGACCTTAGAGATCCAAGTTCAAGTCCCGGCAACGGAAACGATATTTTATATCAATCTGGTTTTCTGCTGGCTGCTGGCACTAAATCTAAAGGTTATTTATAGGTCTGGTTTTCTGCTGGCTGCTGGCACTAAATCTAAAGGTTATTTATAGGTCTTTTTCAATAGGTCTGCGAGGGACTAAAGATATGCTTATCCAGTTAAGTTGGGTTCTCATCGTGCAAAACCTTTTTGACACCTCGCTTAAAAAATATAAAAGTATCAATTGTTACAGGTTGTTTAGTAAGTCTCAAGCATCCATTTCTTGCTCAAAAAGACTACTTGCACCACAAACAAATCTTATATGCATTTTCTTGATTTGTTTATGTCCTAAATTCTAGTTAACTTGTCTTTAGTCAATATTATTTATGACTAATGATACAAAACATACACTCATATTTGACTCGTATACTAGTGCAATTGAAGACTCCCGACATGCAACGAGAATTGATATTATTATCTCATGGCACTCGTTCGTCGGTCATTTATTTACAATGTATTATTAACGGCGTGAAGATTTTATGTTTGCGACTAGACAAGAATCAAAGAAATCCAGATTATGGGATGATGATTGAAGCAAACAACATAAGTTACTACGATGTTGTTTTGACATCTACGTCCTTACATACCCTGAAGGCATGCTAGTCGTTCTATTCAAGTGTCGATGGTCTGACAAGCACAAATTGAAGAAAGACCGTTGGTTCACTTCGCTCAACATGTCAACAAATTATCATAAGGAAAACCATTTTGCCTCATTATAATGACAAAATAGGTTTTCTACATTGATGACCCGAAATGTGATATGCGGAAAGTTGTGAACATCATGTCTCAAAGGGGTTTATACAAACCGAGCACATTAGCTCATGTTCCTGATCTCGAACACGAATACAAAGTAGATGAACCTTACCAAAAGTCACATGTTGATCGAATTGTGATTTTAAGACTATGAGGTATTACTATCGACCTCATATTGTTACGACTCCACCCGTCGCTGAAAAAATAAAAAATGACAACTCTGATGCTCATGAAGACAGAGATATGCAATATCATAAGGATTATGTAGATGATAACTCAGATGTTTAAAATTATATATGTGAATTTATGTATACGTTGCATTGCATATTAGTAAAATCAGAAATTATGAAAGTACAATAAATAATCAAATAGGTGAAATGGGTTAATGTGCTGAATTATTTCTAAGTGTTGATGATAAGGACGACAAACCTTTATAAATTCGCCGTCACTAATAAGGATGACGTACACTCAAAGTCCGCTTTCTTATTATTGACGACAGACTTACATAAGTCTGCCGTCCTTAAAGCCAACTTTCAAAGTCAAAATTGTTTGACCATCGATTTTATCTTTCGATTGCAGTCATGTGCGAGCGTATTAATGTATGCCACATGAGTAACATGTAAATGAATGAGCGGTCAAAATCGGTCTTAACTACATAAAAAATAATTACAACTATTGTTTGCCCATTAGTTTTATACATCAATACACATGACTGGTCTTGATCGATATTCATATTTTATCGGAATTGAATACAATTTTCACACGTGTAGTACAAAGTGATGACATTCCCATCTATACAACTTGATTAAAACATATTTTTCAACATAATGATGTTGGGAAACACAGGAACTCATACATACGCAGCGGAAGCAAAATACAAAAATTAATTAACCGCGTTCCTAGGAAGGATCTACTGGATGTTTAAGCTTAATCGATGAAAGGGTTAGAACATCATTTTACCTCTTGTAGATCCGGCTTTATCAAACCTTTGAGAGTGCACAGGTTCTTCACGAATCAATCGAAAGCGTCTCCTTCGGGACGCGCTCTCTACCGGTATCCACACGAATAAGTCTTGATCGAAGCTTTGAAGAAGATCAATCTACTAGAGTTGATCTTCTCAAATCAGATCTAATTAATATCTAATTAGATATGGAGTTATTTGGTGGAATTGCTAATGTTGCGAATATCGCACTAGAGTTTCTTGTAAACCGTTGCAACATATATATACTATGGGGAGTAGGGATTTTATTCTTAATAAAACCCTACTTAATTATGAATTTCCTAACTCAGAATTTCTCAAAATTTCGTGCACAATATTTCTCTCTTTTCAATTTCGAATCAGATACGAAATTGGAATCGGGAAAGGAATCTGCGACGTCATCACAGACCCCGCCACGGGGCCGTGACCGATTAGCCGCCCCGTGACCAACTTGCTTAGTTACGAATCCGTCACGGGCCCGTGCCCATTTGGTCATCCTGTGGCCAAATGTCCATGGTCACGGCTCGTGGCCTATTGGCTGTCCTGTGGCCACCCATTGCCACGGAGCCGTGGCCACTTGGGGTAGTCTGTGGCCAACCCTTGGTTACGGACCCGTGGCCCCTTATGGTCACGTGTCCTATTCTCCACTTGTTCTCCTAATGGGTTCACAATCCATATAGCTTCGGGCTTGCTCATAGTGTGTGACCCTGTAGGCTCATGAGTCATTGGCGAATAGTCCAAATCCTCATTTGGTCCATTCACCATAAGTGGCCTCTAGTAAGACGTTATGATTACCCAATGGTCATGATGATCGGTGATTCAACTTAAACTTTTGTTGTAACTATCACAATCCTCTTGTCGCTAGATATCTTGTTCGAACATAAAGCATAGAGCCATCATCCTTATTTATTCAAACATGTTCCTTGATCTCGAGATGACTACGAATGATAACTCATTATCAATAGTACGACCATACATTCCCTCTCAGTCATACTCATCAAGAGACCTGACATATATCGTTCCCACTAGTTCGTGAGGGACAAATCCCTTAACCGTCCTTCGTATCCCTCATATAGCCCGTTCCTAAGCCAATCATACCCGTTATAACTGTCCTGTTACAGACATCGTTTGGAATATGTCAAACGAGAATGTTTATGATTGTATCTACGACACATTTCTCAGGTCGGGTTGTCCGATATCATTTCTTCAAATGATATCTATGATCTGACTTGGTAACCCTTTACCCATGATTAGTGGAGCGTGATCATCAGCCATTCTCATACTGGTCACTTTCATAAAATCTTTTAACCAGGGACATGTCAAGTATAATTACTTAACAAAGTGCACTGTGTGCTATGTCTAAGGTATCTACTATCAGAGACTCCCCTCTGATGACCATAGACGTAATTAAGTATTTAACTTATTATTACAACACAATGATAATAAAAGTGTCGTTTTATTGCTATCAAAAGATAATGTTTATACATAATGTGATTGACCTAGGGCATATTCCCTTCAAATGACACTTTTGCTAAAAGCATGAGTTAATTGTTTAGGAAAGTAAACCCTATCATGTACCCCAGACACATAGAATATCAAAGGTTTGAATGACTAAAATAATTTTGATATAATCCAAACTGTTAAAAGATTTATAAATAATGTGTGGATCCTGTAATAGAATTTTTACTATAATCGAACACCGAAATTTGGGGAGTGAAGTTGGCTTGAGCTTCTCCTCAAATTAGTTTGAGGTCTTTGTGTAGTTATATATCAACCTAAATATTGTAAGAGAGAAAAACAAATCTCTTAAATTTGATGTCGCTTTGCTGAAAGCTCAGTAGAAGCATATCATGTTCATTGCGAAGGGGAACTGCTCTGACGAGATTCATGTACGGACATATGCATAATTCGAAACCAGATATGCTCGTTTTTGGAGGCCTGAAGATCTATAACTATTTGAAAATTTGTAATTCAAAGATATTAAGATTTACTTTCAGTTATATAAATTTTATTTTCCTCGATGTTTAATTACAAATTATATTTATAATTTTGTGTATTATATCATATTTTTATTTTTTTTCTTTGTTCCCCGATGAGGAAGACGGACCTGGACGGGTTCACCGCTTATAGTGAAGACAAACTCGTACAAGTCCGTCGTCCTTATAGTGACGACAGACTTGAACGGTTTTGCCTTCCTTATAGTGACGGCGAACCTTCGTCGGGCTACCGTCCCTACAAGGACGATGTTCTATTCAAATTCGCCGTCGTTTCTATAACGGATAGCGGCATGGACCGAATGCTGTGAACATAAGGACTTCAGACTCGTCTGTGTTTGCTGTCACTGTAGTAAGGGGCGGATCCAAGGGGGGCCCCCCCCCCCACGCCCCCCCCCCCACCTTTGGCCCGGGAATTCAAAAAAAAAATCGTATATATATTTTTTCGAAAATTGGATATGCCCCCTCCCCCCCTTAAATTCTGATATGTATACATAAAATATGCA
>JAYMTP010008047.1:0-10429 GCA_036897365.1 Geranium brycei | reverse complement strand
TGTATTTGATAATAAAAAAATATTTTAAATTTGAACCGGTCTAACCAGCTTGATTTTAAATTAGAACTATCGAGGGTATTTTGGTATTTTTACCTCAAAATTTTGTTAGATTTAACCCCGTTAGAGCTAAGTAAGACGAAATGTAATTTGAGTGACTGCAAAATCGAGTTTTATATTTAGGTGTACTTGTGTGAGAATGACGTATAGTTGAGTGTACTTATGTGTAATTACCCCTAGATATTGTCAAAGAAAACAGATTATAAATCCTTAACTTACCCGAGATGTATACTTTCTATGATGTTATTCTCAGCAAATGCTCCGGCAAGACTCGTAAATCCCTATCCCCATGTCCAAAGAGAGAAAATGTGTGTTCAGAAAAATGACGTGGACACCACAACTTCTTTCAGCTAAAGCAACAATTTGAATAAGCAATCATACAGAATAGTCTATCATATTGTTGTTAAGTTCAAGAATACGCAAGGTTGAATGTTTCTTCAATAATTCTGCAATAGCCTCGGCACCCTGCAGAAATAAATAACACATGACATATAATCACTGGATTGTGGATATGTCTTTAGATTATGCATGTACTCTAAAATGAGCTGAACATACTCAACAGTGACTATTTCATCACGTCCTAAGTACTAACCTCATCTCCAAAGTCATTACTGTTCAGCTGGAGCTTTTCAATTCCAACATTACTCGTCAGCATAGCACATAGACTCTGTGAACAAAAATATGGATCTGCAGAAGTTATAGGCAAAATCTAATCCTCTCATTTTGACATGGTAAACCAATAAAACAAATCTAAATCATAATAAGATAATCACTTATGCATGGTAGTTATCATATTGGTAAGTAACTGCTGGTGACGTCAACAAAGGAGATGCTTCAAGCCAATGAAACGTTTAACTGCTATTTTGAATAGATGTAAAAGAGGTTAGTTACCAGTTCATTTACACCATCACTTGGTCTCAACCCCATACATTCTAAGATTATCTTTGTGAGCACAAAGATAAAATAGAATGACTAATGGTAGATCTTTGGTTCTTATTCTTAATCAAACCAACAAGTGTAGTATCATCCAAATGCATTGCCATGGAGTGATAAAAACTCTATTCAAGAATCTGATGCTAATTCTCAAGAGAAACATTGGACTACTGTGTCAAGTGAATTACGTAAAGGGATATGATCAGGCATTACATTACAAGAATGTACACTTACGTCTAATGTACAAGTTCATAAAATTGCAAGGTTTGTATTTGTCCTGCTATCAATTCATTGTGTCTTTTACGTAGGGATACATTCAGATGTCAAGTACCTAATGTTAGTGCACACTGAAATTGAAACCCTAATCATGTAACTTAGCTTCAAAGGCTTTCATCCTTCCTCGTGCTTTTCTATGAATCGGAACCACACAACACAAGGAATCAAATGCACAGAACTTATATTTCAGATAAACAGATATAGCAGGAGTAAAGAAAGCTTCACATTGATGTTGAAAGTTTCTACAATCCCCATATTATATAATTGAGGTTGAAAGTTTCAATATCCCGATATAGCCTAATTGGACTTTCTCATTTATCTAAGAGCTATGCGGTAGATTATTCAACCATAGTCTCCAACTAACCTTAACTCCTTCATCTCCAATTGGGTTTCCAGAAAAATCGAAAGTCTTCAATGCAAAACTTGTTGCAAAAACATTCTCAAAGGATTTCAATCCCACTGCAGTTATGCCATTGGCAGCAAAACTTACTTCCTCGAGAGTCTGAAACACCACAGTATAAGATTACAAACATGTCATTTTCTAAGGGAAACTAACTCTGAGTCACTGAATTCATCACCACCTTGCAGTAACAGAGACCAAGTTGACAGTTGTGATAATATTTATACATGTAAGAAAAATAATATAAGTAATTAGATGTTAAAATCCACTTGCTTCATTATATGCCAAGCTCTCAGCAATAAAGAATACTCCTTGATCCCCGAAGTTCCGTCCTGTCAAATATTTTTGGTCAAACAACACTTCATTGCAATGCATTAGTTTCAATATTTATTTCAAGTATTTAATACCCCACAAACTAGTCGTGTTAAACTAGTAAACTACCGTGAGCCAAATTAGAGAGATATGTAATGGAAAAATACCGTGAACTCAATTCAGACAGTAAGGATTCCAATAAGAAGTTGACTTAATTGCTTAAAGCACAAGAGTACCCTATGGCCAAGCGGTATGTATTGAATTGTAGTAGACTAAAGTTCTCAATGATTATAGAATTAAAGAGTCAGCACCACAAGTACTGAAATATCTGATCTGCTAGGAGTAGGACAATCATTTCCTGATTATACATCTAACTAGACAGCATACCTGACATGTCAACTCTGCTTAAAATTCTTAGTTCTCTAATGAAATCATTGATCTTCTGTTTGGAATCAGTATCAAACTTTGCACCAAGACATGGATTCCTCGCTGCAGGAGACTTATTTTGTCCAGATGAAAGCCTTTGCGATATTCTCATAAACAATGTGTCAGCTACTCTCCATAAAACTGTAAGCTGAAGATACAAATTAGTATACCAAATAAGCAAAATGGTAACTGAACCGTAGTTTATATGATAGTAGTATAGTACAGTGGTATTAAATCCTGAGCACTACCAAAATTTGTTGTACCTGATACCAGAAACTCCAAGTACAATAAACAATTCTAAAATTTGCTAAACGAACTCATTCCAACTTTGAACAGTGTGTGCCTCAGTAGAAGGCATGCAGACAAAACATAAAAGACGAACTGAGTTAAAAACTGAACACAAAGCATATATAGAACGATTCGTACCATTTGGATGGAAATCCTAATAGTCCCTCAATGGTTATATTATACAGAACAACACAAAAGTCTAAGCATGTGAATAATAAAATACAAGTGACTGAAGTTCAGTTAAGCACTACGAGTCTACGACAGTGCATTGATTTGGGGTATGACAATACAAGTAGTAGAAAGCAAAACATGACCGACCTGCACGGCTGCACAGCAAATGGGTTCCTGATACGAGTCCTAATATGATGAGGAATAATAGTCTAAATGAGTTCGATGAGAAGTACTAATCCCAACTGTAGCTGAATTAGGTTATTAGTTGGAACTTGGATGCTTCACTGACAGGCTATATAAACACCTGGACATGGCCATGAATAAAGGATCGAATATTTTGAGTAAAGCAAAGGATACATTGGAGATCGGTGTTCTCTCTAACGAATGCTATAATATTGAGATTAGAGCTCTCTCGTTAATCGAGCTCACTATCTATCTAAACCAGCACATAACCTTATCCAAACCCGGGACCGTATCAGTTCCATACAATTCCTCAAGCACCCAGTGAATTTATTCTTGAAGGTGCAAATCTCCACAAGATCCGTTAATTTAACAAAATTAAGTTCCATTCTAGAATCAATAATAAGTATCAAATCAGTGAGTGAAGCCACATAGTGCTGAAAACATAAATGTGACTCAAAATCAACAATGCCAATGACGAACCCACCACATTCCTTCTACTTTTCTACTTATTTTCAAATTTTCAGTCCACACATTCAAATATTCACCTAGACCAAATCAAAACCAACAATGCCACTCAAAATCAACAATGCCAATAAACCCAAATCCAAACGGAAATGAAAAATCCACCATTCCTTCTACTTTTTTACTTATTTCCAGTCCACACATTCAAATACTCACACAGATCAAATCAAAACCAACAACTCTCCCAAATTCACAATCATAGCATTTGAAATCCAAAATCAAGTACCAAACCACAACGAACCGCAGAGTCCATACCGAACAAGACGACAAAAGCTGGAGCAGCAAGATAAGCAACCTCCTTCACTGAGCCACAACCAACAGATGGCTGCGACTGAGCCTCCGTATACAGCCGGCGACTTCCCGCCTCCGCCGCAGGCCTCGACCCTCCCCCGCCAGAAGAATCAGACCTGACCACCAAGCTTCTGCATCCAAATCGCCTCCGCCTCCGGCCACCGCCGACCGGAACCAGCACGCCGCCGCGAGCCTCATTGCGCGGGAATGGCCGGAGAATAACCTAAATACGCAAACAAAAACAGCACGAGATCGAGATTGAGGCTTCGACGGTGAGAGCGAGAGCGAGAGTGAGAAATGTTACCTTGGGAGGAGGAGGTAGAGAAATGGCGGAAGCGGAGACCATGGGAGGGGCTTGTGGAGGAAGGTTAGGGACGGAGGCTCAGGTGCGCATGGGGGGCGTAGGTTTGTTATCCTCTCTCTCGCCGATCAATGGAGGTTTTTCAGGTGCGAAGATTTGCGGATAAAATGAGAGAAAAAAAACGGCGGATGATTCTATTTTGGTTGTGCTGTTGAATATTGAAGACGAAGACTCGATTCGTCGTCGTTTCGTCGTACCGTCAACTGTAATTTTCATGGGCCAGGACGGGATGGATAAGGCTGCTTTCTGTATTGGGCCTCTTGTTTGGCCCAAGGATCCGAATAGATGGGAGGCCCGGTAGCAAAAACCTGTGATCCAACGGTGTAGGACACGGAGATCACTGAACTTGTTTGGTTCGAATAATTTCTGAGCCCGAAGACACCATGTCCCTGGTTCAACAATAAGAGACGGAGATCAATAAATCACTGAATCTGTATCAACCTTGTCCTCATTCCAACACTACAAATTTAATGGGGACGTAACAATTTTGATCAGATCAAGATCAGTTAGGACGAAGATTTTTCTGAGATCGTGTAGGAATATCATATCCTCAGTCCAAGTATGGTGCCAAAAACTAATATATTTGTTGAATTAAAAATATATTTATAAAAAGATTGTTTTTAATTCATTTTGAGAAGCGAGAATTTCCCGTACTTATTGGAATTAAGGTAAAATTATGTTATAGGATTGGTGGGCCGGGATTGGGTAGACACTAGACACTGGCAAGCAAACCATGTCATGTACCCATCTCAATAGGGAGAGAGTTGATGATCTCCCGTCAAATTAAATATATCGATTTCATAATATTTTGTATCTCTATAAGAATGACAATGTGGTAAAAGGGCTATTCAGGCTGATTGACAAATTCCAGGAGAGGGATAGATTGTGGGGCTGTTCGATTGCAAGAGGTGCCCCGAGAGTAACACATCTTTTCTTTGCTGACGACAACTATTTGTTTTGCAATGCGAGTATTCGAGCCATTGATGCATTGTTGGAAGTGTTTCAGACCTATGGTCAGGCTTCCGGCCAGTTGATTAGCCTGGCCAAGTCTACTATTCATTTCAGCCCAAACACTTAAGAGACGACAAGAGCTGAGATTTGTAGCCGGTTGGGATTCAGAGAGGATGTTGAGCCGGCTACCTACCTTGGTCTGCCTAACATTATAGGCCAAAGCAGGAGCAAGGGCTTCATCAAGAGGCGTATCGGATCATGGAATGGGAAGATGTTCTCGAAAGCTGGACAGGAGGTTATGATCAAGTCAGTTTTACAAGCCATCCCCACATATTCTTTATCTGTTTTCTTGATTCCTAATGGTATTCTTGGAAGCATTAAAAGATTATTGGCTAGATATTGGTGGTCTGGATCTGTGAGTGGTTCGGGTAATATTTGGAAGAGATTGGACTCGTTGTGTGTGCACAAAGAGTCACACAAAGAGTCAGGAGGGCTTGGCTTCCTTGGCTTGCAAGAATTTAACTTGGTCATGTTGGGGAAACAGATTTGGAGAATAGTGGTTAAGCCCAAGTCGGTAGCAGCCCGTTTATTTAAGGCTCGCTATTTCCCTTGGGGAGATCTCTTCTCGGCTGTTCCCGGCTCCAATCCTAGCTATATATGGCGAAGCCTCTTAGCAGTCATTCCGATAGTAAAAGCGGGGGGTGGTTGGTCCAGGCTACTTTGATGAGATTATTGGCTTGTGGGGGGCTGGATCGCTTCCTTACCTTAGTGGCACTCTGGTTTCGGGTTAACCCTCGTGAGTGGTGCTTGGAAGCGATCTAGAGTCAATTGGAGATAGCAGATAGGGCAGCTATAATGGAAACTCCTTTGCATACATCTCTTGATCATGGTCAAGTCGGCTTACAAGTGGCTTCTCCGGCAATCAGGTGCATGGTCTTCATCTCACCAACATGAGTTTTGGAGGAATAAACCTGTCTCGTTGGATCAGATCTTGATTCGGGCAGTTTTCACCATTAAAGAATGGCGACATGTGAACTCGAGCAAGTGCGAGTCCTCCGGCGGGGGTTGTCATGATCAATGTCGATGGAGCGTGGACCTCGGATGGCTCGGCAGGATTTGGTGTGGTGATCAGAGATGACTTCGGCGCTTGCTTGGGAGTTAGAGGCGATTCTCAAACGGTGCTCGAGTCTCCTTTAATGCCAGAAGCTCTTGCAATCAAAGATGGTCTTCACTGGGCTGTCGAAAGAGGTTTTGATCATATTATTCTGGAATCGGATAGTCTTGTGGCGGTCAACTCAATTCAGCGGACTCCTGAACTCCGTTTTCCGACGGGTCTAATTCTAAAAGAGTGTGCTGAAATTCTTATATCTAATGTAAATTATAAACTTTGTTACGTGTCTAGATCAGGTAACTCGGCCGCTCATATGGTCGCTAGTTTAGCCCGTCAGGGCTTTGGTCGTGAGTTAGAATCTGGGCATTATCCAGTTTCTCTCTTTGATGTACTTCAGACCGATTTGGTATAATAAAGAGTCGAGTCGTCTTCATTCAAATAAAAACAATGTGGTAAGTTTTAGAGATTAAAATTTTCCACCAAAGATAACGGGAACCCAATATTTTTTATGGAACATGAGAAGGGTCACTAAATCCACCCTAAAACTATCTTCTTTATAAAGAGACAAAAATCTTAAACCCAAATCCCTGACTCATTAGGATAGAGGATGGAGATTACTAAATTTACCTTCAATCTATCGTGATGTCATCTTTAACGGGTTCAAGATAAATTTAATAATCTTGTCTATTATCCAGTAATTCAGAAATACCGAATACCCGATTGATTTTGAAATTTTCGCCATACCAATCAATGGGTACTTCTTGCTTTGTTTTTATCGCCTTTCTCCAAGGCACAAGATACAAACAAACAACACAGGGTAAACACAAAAACAAAACAGGCACTAAAATTTAACACAAACTCTCGGTTACAACGTTGGAGCTGTCACCTTTGGTACATTGTGTTTGTGCCCGTCACCAACTGGCCCTCTACTATGTACCTCACACCATTTTCTATATAACCATGCCACTGAAACCAACACAACATCAACAATCAAAACCACATTCACTACCTAAATCAACAGCATTAAAATCCTCAAAAGAACACAACCTTTTCAACAAACCATGGCTTCCAGAATCTCACCATCATCAGCAACAGCAGCTATTTTCCTAGCTTGTCTGGCCATTCTGGTCACCGTGTCGGTCGCGGACACCACCATGCCACCGGGGATGAACATGGGCCCCGCCGCCCCACCGTCGAGCGCCATCCTTGCCACCCCATCCGCTGTCGCCGGACTCTTCGCCCTCCTCCTCTCCTTCCTGGTCTTCAGAGCCTGATCACATGATCAAGTCTCTGTGCAGTGTGCTGGTTTCCTTTTTTTCTTGTAACTTTCAGTCCTTTTCCTGATATGGGTATTCTTGAGCATCAAGTTATGTATTCTGAATAAAATCGACCGTTTCTTCATCACACTACTGCATCATAGTCTTTTCCTGCAAGATTAAGGCTAAACTCCAAGAACATGACCTCTAGCTAAAAAACCAGACCTCATTGTAAATTTTGGCCTAATATGAAATAATACATATATATTGCTCTTAATGAAAGGACAGTGATGTTCAATCAAAGAAACATGTAGATATATTTTTCTGATATACATATAAATACGGAAATACCCAGCAAACAGTTCAGAACTCTATGAAGTATAAGCAACTGGGTATTACGGTACATGATGATGATGGTTTATGTCCACACCTTCCTATGACCTGACCTGTACATACCTCTGAAGAATTCCCCGATCACAGAGGATTGAAGGTATGGAATCGATGTTTATCTGTGAGAATTGGATGTTCTCATTGACTTGGAGAGGTAAGAGTGTGCAAATAGTGCATGGATTGATGCACCGATTGGAAGCACATTCTCGTCTATGTTATAGTAAGGGCTGTGCGGAGGATGGACTGATCCGGTCCTCTCATTGAAGGTTCCTAAGAATAGGAAGGAGCCCGGGACTTTATCTAAGTAGAACGCAAAATCTTCACTGCCCGTGAATGTTGGAGCGAGTTCTATGTTTTCTTCTCCTACTATCTCGCTTGAAACTTGCCTTGCTTGTTCGTATATGCTTGGATCGTTTACGGTCGGGGGAATTGTTGGGTGTTCCTTTCCTGAGAAGTCGATCTCGGCAGTGCACCGATGTACTGCGGCCTGTCCCCTTATGACCTGAAATAAGGAAACGAGTGTGTTCATATTGATTGTAGTTCATGGTTTTGGGCATGGCCTATATGTAAATCAATTTTCTTGTTTGATCAATGTGGGTTTGTTTGTTAACCTCTTCTATACGTTCCCTTAGTGCGTAGAAGCTCTTCTTGCTGAAAGCTCTGAAAGTACCGCCTAATGTGGCAAAGTCGGGGATGATGTTAAAGGCAGTCCCTCCATCAATAATTGATACGGAAACTACCTGCAAGATGCAAATACCCAATACTTAATGAGAAGAGATAAGCAAAAGATATAGCTTTCAATAACTCCATTTAAATGGAAAATGGAAGAAAATAATTTCCCTAACTAATTAGGCCACTAGGGTTGGCCTGGTGGTCAACTGGACATCTTATCTCCTAAGAGGTATTTGTAATCCTATAATAGTAGGGAAGTTTTTGAAAAATAAAATAAAATACTAAATGCATATAATGAGGCTCTACAGGGCAAGAAACTGAGTTGAACCTGAGAGTCAAGAGGGTCAATCTCCCTCGAAACGATGTTCTGCAAGCTAATTACTGATGTTGAAAGAGCTAAAATAGGATCAATAGACTGCTGTGGAATTGCTGCATGGCCTCCTTTTCCACTGATTTTGGCTTTGAAGCTCCCACATCCAGCTAGAAAATCTCCAGGTTTCGATGCCACAACCCCAATAGGGTACCTATGCACTATGTGCAACCCGAAAATGGCCTCCACATTTTCAAGCACCCCTTCCTCAATCATTTCTTTTGCCCCTTCACCTCGTTCCTCAGCCGGTTGAAATATGAGAACAACAGTTCCCTAAAATTTGAGGAGGTAGTTAGATCATGATCAGGATATGTGAATATCCCAAACAAACAAACAAAAAAATCATTAATCTTCAGTCACCTGCAATTTGTCTCGGATCTCTTGTAGTATCTTAGCAGCACCAAGGAGCATGGTAGTGTGTGCATCGTGGCCACAAGCATGCATTTTGCCATCTATCTTGCTCTTGTGTTCCCATTCCACCATTTCCTGCTTATCCATATAAGAACATTATAAACAAAGTGACACTGTCCTTGCCAAAAAAATAATAGATGATAAAGTGACCCTCACTCCTAAAACCAAAGCACTGATTATGAGTGAAAGCATTTGAAGAGCTAGGGTGGGTCTTCCACTATAGGACCCAACCTTCAAATTAACTAGTCCAATCAAGGCTTCACATTCAAGTCATGGTCACACAAGTCATGATCAGAAACTATTGGTTCTTCAAACGCTAGAAAAAGCATCTACGAGCTACTGTCGGTTCTTCAAATGCTAGCAAAACACCTAACCTATGGCTATAGCCTATAAGTAAAAGCATGGAAGAACCAAAGTGGGTCTTTTCCCAGTGGATCAAATCTTTAATTACCCAATTGAATTATGGTTCCACACCATAAATGTGAGTTGAAGTTTTTAATCCCTAATGCTTAATTTCCATCATCCCACCAAGTCAACAGCTTTCCCACTTAATTTTCTTGCTTGCCAAACACAAACCCACGTTGGTGTCCTCTCCTTTTCTAGAGAACTGTTACACTAACAATTATCTAAACCAAAAACTACCCAAAGTCAAGGAAAAAAGTAACATATATTATATTTAAGATGATTAATCAAATAAACAATCAAAACCTGCCCTCATAAGTCACAAGAACACTGTACAAATATATTGACCTTTCCCGAAATGGCTCAACAAATTGAAACTTAAGTATAATCAACTAATTATAATAATAATCAAAACCCAAATCATCGCTCTGATTTCAGCTAAAGCACTTTCGTCAAACACCTTGTGGTCAACACAACTACAGAACCCAACACAAAAACAGCTTCTCCTCAAACAAGAACAACAAATCACCATCGAAACAACAAATCGCCATTGAAGAACGGTCCGTACCTGAATCGGGAGAGCGTCCATGTCCGCTCTCAGAGCCACGAACGGCGGCGAACCGGTCCCGATCCGCGCGACCACGCC
>JAYMTP010008046.1:0-10430 GCA_036897365.1 Geranium brycei | reverse complement strand
ATGGACACCCCTAGTTGCCACATTTTAATAACTAAATAGAACGGGGGATTGTTGGGAGCAGAAAGTGGACGTCTGAATAACCGTCAGTAGTGGGGTGTTTTTCTGCAGTTGGTGGACTTAAGTGTAGGTTTTTGAAACGGTCAGTAGTGGCTTTTTGAAAATTAAGTGTAGGTTTTGTCATAGTTAGTTGATCGAGAAAATTGAAACATATTGTTGCCAAAAATTGTGGATATTGTTTCCAAAAAGTTGGGAAAATTGAAATATATTATTGCAAAAATCGTAGATATTGTTTCAAAAAAGGTGAATTTTTTTTGGTACTGAAATGAGATAGGCAAGGGTTTACAGGTAATTGTGGAGCATGGGTTGGGATATTGAAAATGAATTTGCTATTTTTGAGGCAGATAGTGTTGTAAATGGAATTGTAAGAATGGGAGTGTTGGAGTTTGTTTATCGTGTTTCAAAAATTGATTATTGGGCTCCAAGGAAGAAATAAAAAGTAAATAATAAGTGTATTTTTTGTGGGAGATAGTATTGGGTAAGTGAAATTGTTTTAGGGGGTTATTGAAACATTTTAGTGAAGTAATTTAAATATTTTGATCTAAAATTGTATATAATGGGTTTCAGTTGTGAATCAATAAATTCATGTAATGTTTTTAATGAAACAGCTATTGTGAATTTCTGGTATTTAATGAAACAGCTAGGTTTCCAATGGAATATCAATTGGCAGAAATGAAATGTGCAAGTTTAAGCCTAATAAGTTTCAGCAAGAAGTAGTGGGTGTTTCATTATTGAGTACATTCGTAATTTAAATATTATGTTTCAATAATGGATATAATGGAATTCAATTGTGAATTAATAAATTCATGTAATGTTTCTGCTGAAATAGATAGTATGAATTTCTGGAGTTTGTGTAGGTTTTCAATAGAATGTCAATTGGCATAAATCAAATGTACAAACAAGCCTAAGTTACAATAAAAGCAGTAGTGGGTGTTTCATTAATGAGTACATTAGGTTGGGTATGAACCAAGGAAGGGGAAATGAAAATTTTATTACCAGATGTCTAAAGTTTTATTGGTATTGCATGGGAAAATGGAATAAATGAAGTGAATAAATGATTAATTTAAGTGCAAGAGAATTGATAAAATGATACAATATTGAATATGTTGAAGATGGAACATATTAATGATAAACTGAGTTGGATTTAATTAGTAGTAGTGATTTTGAGATTATGATGTGGTTATTGCATATGGGCAGATTAAAGATTACTCTACGTAAAATCATGAACATGCAAATAGATTTTATATGTATGTAAGGCATATAGTGTTATGTTCACATGTGAGTTCAAAGTCCCACATCGGAATAATATTGAGTATAAGGAGGGTTTATATATACATTGGACCCTAGACCCACTAGGCTAATCTTTTGGGTCAAAGGTGGGCTCTAATGTGTATGTGGGCTTTCCTTGAGTGCTCCTCCTAGGTAAGGCCTGGATCTCCCCAACAAATAGTACAAAAACTTGAAGCCTTCATTAGTAGATAGTGGTGCAGAGTACATAGAGGGTAGAAGTAACAAAAAAGGCAGAGGTGTCATCCTTTGCTTCTTCGGCCTTGTCATCAAACCTAAAGATTATGGTGTTCGGATTGAAAGCGTCTTCTGGATCATATCGGATCTTTAGAGGAGTCATCGGTGTCGTCGTCGTTGGAGTCAGAGGATGTGTATGAGAGAGGGGTTTCATAATCTTCAGCGTTGAAGTCATCGGGGTCCTTCTCGTCGGAAGGAAATGGATGATACAAAAAAATTATGCACACTGTTAGATATGCATTTTGTTAGATGGAGTGAGGAGAATTAGTATGAGAATTAGATGCTCGGGAGGCAGTGGCGGATTCATAAATGGGCAGAATGACCTTGATTTGATAGTCTGTTTGTATTTATCAAATATGTTATCCAATTGTTTTTGTAAGCTTTCAATCATGGGTTCTTCTAAATATATATATTAGTGATTAGTTTTAGTTATGGTAATTTGATTAGTTTTGATTTGCTTACACAATTTCTAAATTTGAGTAGTATCAGATGCTTGGTTCTTGTTGTGAAGATTGATTTTTTTTAGTGATATCACTCTCCTTCATCGTTGTGGTATTTTGAAATAGAATTGAAATTGTTAACTTATTATACATAGGCTTGGGATTTAGGGCACCAAAACCCTGATATGTCACTTTAGCACAAATTTGGCAATTTGAAACTTCAGTGTGTCAGAAATAGAAAACAACATTTTGGGTATATCAAAGTGACATTTTCTTTATATTCTTATATCAATCCACGGTGTTTTACAACATGGTCATTTTAAGTACCTTTTGAGAGTTTTGAAGTCTTTGTTTGACCTTTACCTTTAAAGTTTTTGAATTTATGATTTGACGTAATTTATTTATGTTCTAAAGTTTATCATATTGAGTTGAACCGGCTCAATTTGAACCGGTTCTCTCTAATTATGCGAAAAAAAACTAATATGTCACTGACCTTGAACCTAAATCATTATTTAAAGGAGGGACAAAATCGTCATTTCACATTTTTTTCTTGGCGGAGTGAATTTAGGTAATGAAAAGCCCTAGGTCACCTTCAAGAAGAGTATATATGCACACCACAAACACAAATCGCGCTATTAGGGCGAAATCGAAGCGAAGCGAAGAAGAGGAGTCTGTCAAGTTGAGAGGAGATGTATCGGAATGTGGATTTGTGAGGAGTTTGATTTTTTGATTGAATATGAAAATTATTTGTATATGGAGGATTTTGATTTTCGATTTCGTATTTAGGGTTGTTTGTTTTATGAAAAAAATAATATTCGATTTTAATTTTGGTTATGGTTTTGTAGGACTCTTTCTCGGATACAAGTGTAAGCCTCTCTATTTAAAGTAAAATTAACACATAAACTCAAAATTTGATTATTAGTTTATTGTTGCTTAATTTCCACTTTGTTAACAGGTATCAGGAGGCAAAAAGCATACTGGCTAGGCGGTCGGTCTCTACTTCCAATCGAACTGGCCTTTTTGTTTTTGTTTCTGTTTCTGCTCAATCTGATTCGTTTTTTCTACTTGTACATATTGAAGCCGACATGAAGGATTTGAATGACAATCCTCGTGACAAGACGATCAAGTTAGCTGCATGTTTTATTTATATGTACTTATCCTTTTTATCGTTGTGTTTTGTTGCTAATCAAGCAAACATTTTTAACAGGAAGTGGCTGGCTTTCCGAGACATGCAGTTGTGTCCGAATGTATGTTGTTCAACTCAACTTCTATGACAGTTGTCGTGTCCTCTCTTGTATACATAATCTAATTGTTTCCATTTTAGGCTGAAGAAATAGTCAAGATGTGTGACCGGACCGGTGCCTCCAAGCTTTTCAACTTATACGACATGATCGTCAATCAAATGAAGAAATAGGTCGCCGCAACTCTATCTATTTTACTATGTGCTATGGGGTTTCTTGCTGTGTAATAATTGGATGCAATCCCTATGCTTTAACTAACTAACTTGATATGTATCTATGCTTATGCTAGCTATTAGTAATGAAGGTTGATTTCTGTAATGCTTAGGTAAAACACAATGAACAATGCTTCTGTTTACCATATCATTAGTAGTCTTCATCATTTTAGCCATTAGATCATGACATAATGTACTGTTAGTTCAATTCCGATGGCTACGAAAACACTTATTATAAAAGTATAAAATTTCAAGTCATATTCAAAATTTTACAGACATCCAATTAGTTTTATAAAAAGAATCATCCAAAAAAAAATTCTTCTAAAAGTCATTCATTCGGTTTTATCATATAATTGTATATGTTTGGGGTCATTACATAATTTATCGTGTATTGCAATGTCAACATCATATTCTTCTTCTTATTAAAAATTTTACAGTCATCCAAATTTTACAGTCATCGCGAATACGGAGGCAGAGTCATGGCCGGAGTCGGTGGTGGTGGAGGACGCGGCGGAGGCGGCGAGGGTTCGGAGGTAGAGGGCGGCGACTCTGGTGAGGACATCGAGGGCGGAGAGATGCGTCCCCTTGAACCCCGCCGATCGACAGATCTGCCCCACGGCGGTTCGGGTGAGAGCGAAGGCGAAGCTGGACGGCGGCGTCGCGTCGGCGGTTTCCGGGGTCAGGATGAGATTTGGGCGATTCCGGCGAGCCTTGAGCTTCTTCTTCATTTCTCAAAGGTACAGCGGAGGAGTTTACAGAAGAAGAAGAAGGAGGAGGAGGGTTTTGAATCAGAAACCCTAACTACTATTGTGAACTGATGGATCTTATTATTCCCTTCAACCCAAATCCAATTTCAAATCTGAAATCCAAATCCACTTCCAAATTTAACTTCTCAATTAAGGCCTTGTTTGGCAATTGATTTGATTGGATTTCTCAATTTTATTTTTGGCAAACGTTTTGAGTGAAGGGCAGGAGAGGAGGAGAATCGTATACCTCTATAACTAACTACTCACTTAATTCCACATAGACAATTTTATTATAAAAAAAAAGGGTTTATAATGTCCCTTATTAACTATGGCTTCACTTTACCTTCAAAAAAATTATGGCTTCACCTTTGTTATTTTTCAACATGGAATGATATTCCCACATGTTTCAAAAAATGATCCTCAATATTAGTGTTGGAATTAGGCAACCGTCCTTTTTTTCTTGAGCTGGATACAGTTTCGGTCTTGAGTCGGTTCGATTTGATTTTAAAAAATAAAATTCAAAATCAAATTGATGGAATTTGATCAGGGTTCAATTTTGAAAATGTTGGTTTTAGTTCGGTTCAGTTTGATATTAACCGAATCTCATTAAATTCTCACATTTTATACCGTATTTTGACTTATCAGTTTTTGATTGGATTCACTTTGAACCAATTTTCATGAAATTTTCACATTATAGACCGATTTTTACTTATTAATTGACTTGTTTTTTGTTGACCCAATATTTCTAGACCTAATTAATAAGGATCTATGACTTATAATGACCCACGTGTCCAAATTGATTAGTTTTCGGTTCAATTCAGTTTTATCGGTTCTTATTTTATAAACCGAAACCAAATCGGCAAGTTTTGGTTTTTTGGGTTGGTTTGGTCGGTTCAGTTATTTTTTAACACCCTTACTAAATATCAGTATCAGTGAAAATAAGAAACAAACAAGAGAGTGTGACTAAAGCGGTCATGGGGGAAGGAGGCGAGGCGACGGTTTCTCGTATGCCTCTGCTGGCCGTCTTGCGATCCGCCTGGAGTCCTTCATGGACGGTATTCTTCTCGTCTCTGCTTTATTCTTGTCGTTTGTTTCTGACGGATTTGGTTTGATGTGTTTGAGTCCGTCGCGGAGGCGACGTTTTGCCTCAATCACTCGGTGTTTCTTTGTTCGATCTTCGTTTGTTTTGACCCGATTGGGTGTGTATCTCTTTATGTGATTGAGTGACTCGCTTTGTGCGATTGAGTGTATCGCTTTGTGCGATTGAGTGTATCAATTTGTGCGATGGGTATCCCTTTGTGGAATAGAGAGAATTTTGTGATTGAAAGGTTGTTTCGAGTGCTAGCCTCCATTAGGTTTCGTTTTCGACGCTTTGTGTCGGAGTGGATAGAGTCCTATGAAGTTGGAAGACATAATCTTAGGTTTTGCATGAAAAGTGGAAGAGTCTGGTTTGTGATTGGAATGAGAGATGGAGATCCGGCTACTGACGCTCCCTTGGTCTGGGCGCAAGGGGACCTCCGAGGATTGTGGTTCAGTGATTTAAGTCTCGCGAGTATCCAGTCCTGCAACACATTGGTGAGGAACTCCGGGAGAAACGATATCTCGGTTCATAATCGGTTGTACGTGTTTGGTTTGTGGGCCTTGGGGTTATGATCCAGATACCACATCGGGAGGGCGCCGAGTTGAGAGGAGTTATCGAAGCCTTTGTGAGTGATTATGGCGGGGGGTGTGGAGTCAGTGGCCTGAATTGGAAGTGATATTTCTGAAAAATGATCGTATTGACATAGGAGGTTGGGACGATGGTTGAATATCGAGAACTCTTTAATATTATTGTTTCATCCAAGATTTCTCTATGTATTTTGCTTTGAAATGTATTTATGTGTTGTTTTATTCAATATTGTATTATTTCGGTTGTATAATAGTCAGGTTATAAGATGATCCATTGTATGACCATTTTTGCTCTTTTTGCACTCTGACTTAGATGTTAGTTGTCATATTCTCTTTTTATACTTGTTACAAAATATAATTCTGTTAAGAGATAACATTCACTTATGGACTTGGTTCTCACGATAAGACTAATATTTAGTATTCTTCAATAAGCTCATTTGATTATTAGTCTTTCTCAAATCTCTAATGTTCCTTAATTAGCTCATATTATGTTATTATCTTCTTGTATAAATAGCTCACTATTGTTGAATAAATAAAACACCATTTACATGCATGTTTAATATAAGTATCACAATCTTCACCTCTAACTTTTTGTCATATAAAGGGTCTCATAGTTGTATTTGTGATTGTATTGAATATATATAGTTGCATTTCAACTACTACTTTCTATGTTTTTTCATAACTTTACACGCTATTATTTTATTCATGCTTGACGGATGTTTATAAGTGTATATCTTAGAACACAATAAACATACCTACCGCCAAAATAAATTACTATAACCGATCAAAATAATTGCCAAAAAATCTGATATTAAAATATTTTTCAAAATGAAAATGGCCCTACACCACTTGTTTCACAAGTTTTTAAGCCCTTAACTTTGCAATGAGTTTCAAATAACCTACTTAACTATTCAACAAATTTAACATTAACCCATTAATTAACTAACTATTTGTCACATATTTACTCTATTACGTGCAAAACACAACCATTTGGAGACCACAGGCAGAAATGTACAAAATCCCCAAAAATTAACAATTCAAAGAGAACAACATAAAGGATAAGCATTAACAATGATTTAAGAGCAATCAATCTTAATACGATTTTGAGCGATTATGTTGATCGTGGGTTCAAGATTTATAATAATATGAATAATAAACAACTTTTACATAATTGTAAACTATTATTTTTATGGCGATGATTTGTACAAAAGTAAATTATAAAATTCATTGTAAGTTGTAACTACTTGCTATTCCAAACAAAACGTTATCACATTTTAGCATTTTACAAGAAAATATTTAGAAATATTATTTTTAGTGGAAATATTTCAAGAACTACATTACAAAATAAATAACAAGTTCAAAGTACTGTGAATGAAGTTTCCTCTAATATTTCAGGTTTTCCCTACGAAGCCAGCCACACTAAACACTTAATGCGCTATTAAATAACATCTGAACTCTCATAGAGACATCTATCCCTTTCCACATTTTCTCTTTTTCCTCTTTTTTCAAAACCTGAGGTTGCTGGCGGTGCTGGCGGTCGCCGACGACCATCCTTGCTTTAGTTCGGCGGCTGCTGAGGAGTGGAGCTGACAAACTCGTGGAAGGAGGAAGAGGTTCAGGCGTAGTTGGGCTAGAACCATCCCTGGCTTTGGTTGATGGCGTCGGAGGAGACCTGGGTTAGCTGGGGGGTCACCGATGGCGGCGGCTCGTGGTGGGCTAGGTCATCCCGGCGGCAGTGGAGGCAAAGGGTTGCAACGCACGGTGGTTTTTTGGCTCTGCCTCGATGTAGGCGATTTTTCCGGTAGTTTGCAGCGGTCGGTGGGTTCTGGGCGGTTGAGCCTTGTCAGGGCCACAAGGGGCCAACACCGGCCGATTTTCTGCTCGCCAGAAGTCTTGTAGGGGGCCAGGGCCTCGTCGGTGACGGTTGGTCTTCCCTGGCCTGGTCCAGTTCGGTTTACACCGGTCTTTCAGTCCAAAACGGTTTGGATCAACCATTTTGTTCCAGAACCGGCTCTCTCCAATTTATGGTTTCTCTAGCCCAGGTCTTTGGGAGCCGAGCGTCCCAGGTCTTCTTGCTTCAGGCGAACGCGAGAAGGTTTTGTTGGTTTCGGTTTAGGGAGCGGTGGGTCTGTTTTAGAGTCTCGGAGGGTTATTTGTGCTACAGGACCCCTTGGACCGAGACCCAGTTGAATGACACGTGTTACCTGCTGCGATGACCCTGGCCTCACCGGTAACCAGTCTGGTAACACTCATTATAGCTAACATTGTAAAAATAAGATATGATGCTCGGTGGTGGTAGAAGTTGTTTTCTTGGCGCATAACAGGGAGGTTTTTAAGTGACGGTGATTGGTTTAATCTGTTTGTGGAGGGACCGGTGTTTTGAGTATGAGTGGAAGAGTTAGGCTGGGTTTTTGTTAGTGTAGTTTGTGTCTAGTGATAATGGTCGGTTTGTGTCTGACATAATGGGCTTCACTAACCTTACTTAACATGTACTTAAAGCCCACAGTGCCATGTCATCACATATAAATGTCCACGTCATCTCCTTATTAAGCGGGCGTGCTTCCGAAAGTGACAGTCGTATGACTTTCAGATTCAAACAAACTCCACGCACACGATTAGTGTCACCAACTTTCACATTACCCAAACCAATAGGGTCATTTCAGTTTATTTGGAGGTCAAACAAGATCATTCCACTATATACATGTATAGTGGAGAGCTTCACTCACACCAAAAACAAAAGATCAATTAAAAAAACAGAGCAAACAATGGCAGTTCCAACACGCGCCACCACTCTCAATATCTTTCTCTGCCGCCTCCGCGGAGAAGGCGGGATGCGCGGCGGAGAGGGAGGGAGGGTGCAGGAACAAAGCGGAGGCCATCAAGTACAAGATAATAGCATTGTTCGCGATCCTGGCGGCGAGCGTCGTGGGCGTGTCGCTGCAGCCGGAGGGGAGGCCGTTCACGGTAGTGAGGGCACTGGCCACGGGGTACATGCACGTGCTCCCCGACTCGATCGAGGACCTCCGGTCGCCGTGCCAGCCGGAGAGCCCGTGGAGGAGGTTCCCGGTCACAACCTTCGTGGCCATGGTCTCGGCTGTGCTCACGCTCATGGTCGACTCCTTCGGGATGGCCCTCTACAAGAAAAGGGCTTGTTGCGTTCCGGTCACGCTTCCTCGTCCCACGGACATGGAGTCGCACGCCCATTCAACAAATCACCATGACGCCAAGTCAAAGTTGTTACGCCACCGTGTAGTGGCTCAGGTAATAACTAATAACTGTTATTTTACTGATTAATTAAGAATGGCCAGCAATTAATTAAAACACACTGGAGTTAGTACACTAATTAAAACTCATTAACTACTTTTCTCTATTTTAAAACTATTTTGAGGGATAATGACACTTTGTTACACCTAGCTATAACGAAAGGGATGATGACACTTTAGGTATTTTAGAGCTAGGTTGTCACAAGAAAATTGTCTGAGTACTAAAAAAGAGAGAAAAGTAGTTAAGGTATGAAAGTGTCATTTCGTTATAGTTAGTTGTAACATAGCTATAATTAGTTGTAACATAGTGTCATTATCCCTAACAAAAATAATTTTAAAATATATGGAAAATTACAAAACAAAATCTTTGTATTGTATATTGTATCAAATTTTCAAATTAAATAATCGTTATACGTACGTTATTTTTATTGAAAAAATTCTATGTGAACTGTCAATTTTTTACACTGCTAGTATAATTCGTTAAAAGAGACTCAAATTTTTGATATTAATCTTCATTGCTTTGTAAACCTGTGCACCATCAGGCCACTCATAGCCGCACTCTGCTTCCATTAACTATTCGAGGGAATGGGTCTCGGCGGGTGCATTCTCCAGGTCTACCTCTATCAATTTGTGCTTTTAAATACGTTACACATAACATATATATGTATCAGCTTTAATTTCCAAATAAATATTTATTTATCGATCGGTCGATTGATTAGGCGGAGTACAAGTGGAGGACGAACGCGGTGATGGTGTTCTTCTTCTCGACGACGACGCCGTTCGGGATAGGTCTGGGGATGGCGCTGTCGAGGGTGTACAGGTCGGACAGCCCTACGGCGCTGATAGTTGTGGGGCTGCTCAACTACATGGCCCTCTTCGACCTGCTCGCCGCCGATTTCATGGGGCCCAAGTTGCAGGCTGACCTCAAGCTTCAGCTCTGGTCCTACTTGGCCGTTTTCGTCGGCGCCGGAGGCATGTCCCTGATGGCCAAATGGGCTTAATTAATTTTATCCATTTTCATTTTCTTCTATGTTATGTTATTTTATTGTTATCGGCTTTGGGAAAAAAAACGAGATGACAAGTCACTGTCACAGTGAGAGAGTCCTCTATAACTTAGTTTGAACGGTGGTCAAATTTATAAACTTAATGTCTTTGATTCAATCATAGGTTATTCAAGTGCTTTTACATATGTGGTATGTGTTGGGAGAAAAACAAATTTAATTGAATAATCAGATGCAGCGAAATTGAATAATTCTCCCCCCCTGTGTAAATCTCGTAG
>JAYMTP010008045.1:0-10430 GCA_036897365.1 Geranium brycei | reverse complement strand
AAATGTGATCCGTACAGATCTATAGTTCTACTATTAGTGATGACACACTCAATGATACAGATCAAATCACATTTAACATATTACTACAACACAACAGTAATATAAAGCCGATTTTATTTCATTGCAAACGATGATAAAACTTTTACAGACTACTTTGTATTGGACTAGAGCACAAATCCTACAGTTATGGAATCATTACCCACCATTACATGTCTAGATTGAGTTTAACATTGTTACCTCTCAAACCTTGATTTGGTCTGACATCTATTTCAGGTAGTTCAGAGCTTGCTCAACTGCCTTGATAGTCCTGAGCTCCCTTTCCTTCAATGGCAAGAGGCCTTGGCTGTTCTTGCCACCCGCCTTCCCAAAGAACTTAAAAATGAGGTAAGTAACCAGGTTGCTGTTCTTCTTCTGTACACAAATTGTATTTCCGTGCTGATCTTTGATATTTTTCTGATCTCACACATAGTTGGAGTCAAAATTCAAACAGTTCAAAAGTATTTCAAACTACCAGAGTTATGAGTTCCCTGCCAAATTGTTGCGGGGAGTTTTTGAAGTAGGTTTCTCATCTCATGTTCGGTTTTAGTTTATGTTCCTCCTATTTAGTTGAAATGGAGTTTTGATCTGTGGTTTTTTCTGCAGGCCCATCTATCCTCCTGTCCTGATAAAGAGAAACAAGAGAAGCTTGTTGAACCTTTGATGCGTCTTGTCAAGTCCTATGAGGGTGGAAGAGACAGTCATACCTGCGCTGTTGTCCAGACACTTTTTGAAGAGTACCTATCTATTGAAGAATTATTCAGTGACAACAACCAGGCAAGTTTATCCCATGAAACATAAAAACAATAATTCTACAACAGTAATGCAGATATTGTGTCCTGAATATACTGGAAGTTTCTAAATGTCATTTTGTAAAATCCATGGTTTCTGTTAAAGCACAGGATTTATCTACATATTGAATCTTGCTTCCCCTCTTCTTTAGAGCTTCCATCTTTCTCACATGTTTCTTTTTAATTTATCCTCTTGAATTCTGGTGTTTCTGCTGGATGTTATAAATTTATCAATTGAAATGTGTTCGTTTTTCTTTATCTCATGCATGTTCAGCATGATCCTCATTTTGACATGATTCTTTCATCATTTTGTTGTACTTTCCCTCTTCTAAGGTCTTTGTGCTGCAATCTTCTGTCGACATGTAACATGTTTCGGCTCTGCAATATTTATTATCGTGACATAGTGGACAGTCCCGTAGATTATGATGGTATCCTGATGCAGTAGGACTTGGTCCTGCCAACAAGTTAAATGATGTTTCTTTGTTAATCTGTCACCTAGAATGTTATTCCTGAAGTTTATAACTCTATATTCTGTAGGCTGATGTAATCGAATTTCTTCGGCTGCAATATAAGGAAGATCCATTGAAGATTGTGGATATTGTAAGATCACATCAGGTATACTGTAGAATTCTCAGCTATATTACCTATTCTTGTTTTTTATTATGCTTCATTACCCATTTGCATTTATTGGCATGCAGGGTGTCAATAGTAAAAATAAGTTGGTAGTGAAGCTCATGGATCAACTAGTTTATCCTAATCCTGCAGCTTACAGGGATAAAGTAATCCGGTTCTCTGCGCTTAACCATACAAAATATTCTGAGGTAAGCCACTCTGTTAAGTTACTCCACTCTAACTGGACATAACTGTTAAGTTTCAAGTTGTGTGATTCTTTAGCTTTTCAAATTCGTTGCAAGTGTGTCATGGAGAGAGGATCATTATATAGTTCTTCATTAGGTTTACTTTCCTTTTGCACTGAACTTTTATTGTTCCATCGTCTAAATAGCTATTTTCATTTCTGGATCAATTATTTTATGCCTGATTCTTCCATGCAGCTGTTACTAAAAGCAAGTCAACTGTTGGAACACACCAAACTAAGTGAACTCCGTTCCCACATTACCGGAATCCTTTCTGAACTGGAGATGTTTATAGAGGATGGTGAAAACATGGATACTCCTAAGAGGAAAAGTACCACTGATGAACGAATGGATGACCTCATGAATGCTCCCGGGGCAGTTGATGATGCTCTTGTTGGTCTATTCGATCACACTGACCCCGCCCTTCAGAGAGGGATTGTAGAGACTTACATTCGGAGATTATATCAGGTACTATGTTTCGAAGTTCAAACTCTTCATGATTTCTGTTTATTTTACTTATTAATAACGATCATTGTCTCATCAAAATTATTCTGTCATCAGCCCTGTCTTGTAAAGGGGAGTGTCAGTGTACAGAGGCACAAAACTGGTCTCATTGCCACATGGGAGTTCGTTGAAGAACACGTTGAAAGAAAGAATGGATCTTCAGGTCCATTGCCTCCCAAGCCATCGGTTAAGAAACGCAGCCATAAGAAATGGGGAGCCATGGTTATAATTAAATCACTGCAGTTCTTGCCCTCCATTATTCATGTGTTTCTGAGGGAAGCATCTCATAAACTTCCTCAAGCAATCCCAAGAAGATCTATAGATCTACCCAGCTGTGGAAATATGATGCATATTGCATTGGTTGGTGTCAATGATCCAACAAATTTACTACAGGATAGGTATGAAATGCATCTCTGCCACCCTGCAATTGGGTCTCGGAAATCTTGATGATGTTAACTTTTTGATTGGTTGGCTGAGTCTAATGCAGTAACTTCTATTTTAATTCCCCAATCTCTGCAAGCAAATTCTAATATTGCTGGTAAGAATTCAACCCTAATATAACAGTACCATTGGCAACCCAAGTAGGGAGGATAAACAGACCAGATTTCTTTCCTTGTTTCTGCTCATACAAGTTGTTTGAAAGATCAAGTTTCTAACTGCATTTTTTCTTATGTCAAACATAATTCACTCCTTGTAATCAATTTTCATTTGATTCTTTCCAGCGGTGATCAGGCTCGAGAGAGAATAAACGACATAGCCAAAATATTGAGAGAGCAAGAACTGGGCTCCATCGTGCGCACTGTTGGTGTTGAGGTGATTAGTTGCATCATACAGAGGGATGGACGATGTGCCCCTGTGAGGCACTCCTTTCATTGGTCAGCAGAAAAACAGTATTTTGAGGATGAGCCTCTACTGTGTCATCTCGAACCTCCTCTATCCCTTTATCTCGAATTGGTTTGTTATTTTTTCTCTCGTACTTAAATTTACTGAAATGATAAATAAATAAAAGGTCGATCTGAATTTCATCAATATTTGCTTACTTTCAGGACAAACTTAAAGGCTACGAGACTGCAGTATACTACATCCCAAGACCGTCAATGGCACATTTTCACTATTGTAGATAAGCCACTACGCATCCGTAGGATGTTTCTTAGAACACTTGTGAGGCAGCCGACCAACAAAATTGCAAACCTAGGCCAGGGAATGGAAAGTAACTGTACACAACATTCTATGTCTTTCACTTCAGGGAGCATTTTGAGATCCTTAACAGGCGCAATGAAGGAACTAGAACTTCAAGAATACAGTGCCACAGTTCAGTCTAACCAGGCTCATGTGTATCTATATATCATACGCGAGCAACAAATAGATGATTTTGTTCCCTATCCCAAGTAACTTCTATGTTTCTGTAACTTTCCTATTCCTGTTGGATAATCCTATGAATATCCTGCACTTGGTCTTACATTTGGGATGTGTGTAGGAAAGTTGATGTAAAGACTGGACAAGAAGAAGGTTCAGTGGAAGTAATCTTGGAAGACATGGCACGTGATATTCATGCGTCTATTGGTGTAAGAATGCACAGGCTAGGGGTTTGTGAGTGGGAAATGAAGTTTTGGATAACATCATCTGGACAGGCAAATGGTGCTTGGAGGATCGTTGTAACTAATGTGACTGGCCATACTTGCACCGTTAACGTAAGTGCTTTACATCATTTTTTGTGTTCAGTTTTGAAAAGATACAGTGACATGCTAAGGGAGGTAAATGGGTAGTTCTTACATCTTTCGTTACAGTTGCAATAAAAAACTTCATTGTTTGTATAACATTTCAGTATTGTAGGATTATACCTTCTAAATATGAGTGGATATATAGCCCATAATATATCAGTGAAGATTGGTGACAAAATCAGGATTACGGTGTTGTTCAATGTAACATCAGATTTATCGAGAGATCGAGGACACCAGCAAACATGGAGTGATCAACCATTTAGTCTCAGCAAGCAGTCCTCTGCATGGTGTAGGAGTTCTTGATCAGAAGCGTCTTTTGGCCAGAAGAAGCAACACCACTTATTGCTATGATTTCCCATTGGTGAGCACATGTTTACTGTTATGTTTACTTTTCTATATTATAGGCATTTCGGAAATATGCATATATAGTTCACCAAATTAAATTCTTGAGAAATCCGCTTTCAGGCATTTGAAACAGCATTGGAAAATTCATGGTCTCGGTTCCCTGGTATTAGCAAACCCAAGGATAAAACTCTACTCAAACTTACAGAGCTTGTATTTGCTGATCCAAAAGGGATCTTGGGAACTCCTCTTGTTCCTATCGAGCGCCAACCTTGCCTTAATGATGTTGGGATGATTGCTTGGTCTATGGAAATGTCTACACCTGAGTTTCCTTTTGGAAGGACAATTTTGGTTGTGGTAAATGATGTGACCTTCAAAGCTGGGTCTTTTGGCCCTAGAGAGGATGCATTCTTCTATGCAGTAACCAATCTTGCTTGCTGTAAGAAATTGCCTTTGATTTACTTGGCTGCCAACTCTGGTGCTCGTCTTGGGATGGCTGAGGAAGTCAAAGCCTGTTTTAAAGTTGGCTGGTCTGATGATTCAAACCCAGTGTCTGGATTCCAGTATGTATATCTAACACCCGAAGATTATGCTCAGATAGGATCATCTGTGATAGCACACGAGTTAAATCTGGCTAGTGGAGAAACTAGATGGGTTATAGACACCATCGTGGGTAAGGAAAATGGATTGGGTGTTGAGAACCTTACCGGATGTGGGGCTATATCAGGGGCATATTCAAGAGCATACAAGGAAACTTTCACGTTAACATATGTGACTGGCAGAGCTATTGGCATTGGTGCTTATCTTGCACGATTTGGAATGCGTTGCATTCAAAGGATTGATCAGCCCATTATTCTTACCGGTTTCACTGCGCTGAACAAACTTCTTGGCAGGGAGGTATACAGCTCCCACATGCAACTTGGCGGACCAAAAATCATGGGTACAAATGGGGTTGTTCATCTCACAGTTTCAGACGATCTTGAAGGTGTCTCGGCTATTCTGAGGTGGCTAAGTTACATTCCTCCATATGTAGGTGGCGCGCTCCCTGTTTTGAATCCATATGATCCTCCAGAAAGGCCTGTTCAGTACTTACCTGAAAACTCATGTGACCCTCGTGCTGCTATCGCTGGTTCTATAGACGATACAGGTAAATGGCTGGGAGGTATTTTTGACAAAGATAGCTTTGTTGAGACTCTAGAGGGCTGGGCAAGGACAGTTGTTACGGGAAGGGCAAAGCTTGGAGGAATTCCTGTAGGAATAGTGGCAGTTGAGACTCGGACAGTGATGCAAGTCATCCCTGCAGACCCGGGTCAGCTCGATTCCCATGAAAAGGTTGTCCCTCAAGCTGGCCAAGTCTGGTTTCCCAATTCCGCTACCAAAATGGCCCAAGCAGTGTTGGATTTCAACAGGGAAGGGCTTCCGCTCTTCATTCTTGCCAATTGGAGAGGATTTTCAGGCGGACAGAGGGATCTTTTCGAAGGGGTCCTTCAGGCTGGTTCGACCATCGTTGAGAACCTCAGGAATTACAACCAGCCTGTTTTTGTATACATGCCGAAGATGGGCGAGCTGCGTGGTGGAGCCTGGGTGGTTATTGACAGTCAGATAAACTCAGACTACATTGAAATGTATGCTGACCCAACAGCCAAAGGTAGTGTTCTTGAGCCGGAAGGAATGATAGAGATAAAGTTCAGGAAAAAAGAGATGGTGGAATGCATGGGCAGGCTTGACCAGCAGCTGGTTAGTCTCAAGGCAAAGCTGCAAGAAGCCAGGAAAAGCCCAACTCATGAAATGGTGGAATCTCTAGAGCAGCAAATAAGAACACGCGAGAAGCAGCTTTTGCCTGTTTACACTCAGATAGCTACCAGATTCGCAGATCTGCATGACACCTCAGACAGGATGGTTGCCAAAGGGGTGATTAGACAAGTTGTCGAATGGGCTAAATCCCGGTCTTTCTTCAGCAGAAGACTGCGCCGGAGAATTGGGGAAGAATCTCTGATCAAAATGTTTGTGGATGCTGCGGGTGGTCAGCTGTCACGCGCATCTGCAAAGGGATTGATGAGAAAATGGTTTCTGGAATACGTTGTGGAACAAGGTAGGGAAGATGCCTGGGAGGACGATGAAGCTTTCCTTACATGGAAAGATGATCCATGTAATTATGAAGAACTTCAAGAACTGCATGTGAAGAAGGCACTGCTGCAATTAACAAACATGGACGACCCAATGCTAGAATTGAGAGCTATGACCCGAGGCCTAGCTGCCCTACAAAGCAAGGTAAACCATCATAGAATCGTTTTGTTTTCACGATTTTGAGTTCAAAACTAGATTAGACCTCTTGGAACTTGGAAGCAATTGTTTTGAATCCGATGCAGGTGGATCCATCAAGTTGGGTGCAACAGACTGAAGAAATCCGAAAGATGCTTGGTTGAGTAGAAAGATTGCTGCGGATGTGATTTTGTGAGCTTTCAAGCGGAAGAAGATACATATGTTCATACACAGGCTCTGAGGCAAAATATGTTATGGGTTTGTTTCTTCCGTTAATTTGTATATTTGAAGTCAAAAGGAGTAGTTAATTATTCCAAGCAAGTTAATGCGATAATTACATAAAAATAAGCAAATATATAAGTAATTGCCTCGTTTATTTCCATTAAACATCATTGTTGTTATTTGTATTCACGCTGTTTTCTTAGACAACATTTTGGTCAGTCAACTTGGGAGAACACGATGATACGGCGTCTCCAACAGTGAGGAAGATTTTGTCATCACCAATCTGGAGGATAAAACTAGAAGCATGGAGCTTGCTCATCACTGCTGGACCCGGATTCGCAACACTAAGCTGAGCAACACGAAAAATTCTTAAAAGGTAAATTTCCAGTAACTAACCGACTAAATCACTGCCACGACGATGAAACTTTACCTGAACGTCTCTCTTCTGGAGGCTACGGTACAGCTCTTCCAAGGCATGGATGCCACTGGTGTCTATGTCAGTAACAGCTGCAACAAATAAACTTACACATATCAATTACTGGAGTGTTGACCATTATTTTGCCTTCAAAAATCAAGTAGAATTTGCTTAGCTTACGTGACATTTCAACTATCAAGAACTGAATTCTTGGTTGATGTGAAGCTTTCACTTGTTCTTCTGCGTCTGCTAACCACCGCAAAATCCTGCAAGACAGCACAATATTTTATAATAGTACATTATATATTCAACGTCTAATCTTCAAGCCGTTCTTTAGTCTCCTTGTTTTATTTCAATTCTGTATGTCATTTTCTTTATACTGTTTCTAGAGTTTCCTTTTCCAAACTTGGAAATTGACTATCTCTTCTTTAATATAATCGTTTTATTGCCGATAAAGAAAAGGTAGGGAACCAATACCTGTCCTTAATGTAATTAGAATTGGAAAAGTAGATCGCTGAATCAACGCGAACAATCAAAATGCCCGGTATGCTTGTTGCTTCTGGGTATTGCTGGATGTTTCTATACACGGTTGTACAAGGGACCTTACCAAGAATCGCAGTCCCTGGCCTTGTTACTTGCAGCAGGATTTTCGCAAACGATATCGACACCTACCATATATACACAACGAAGTTAATAAGATGATTCTTCTCAATTTGACGAGACATGATCAGGTGTCTGATATGATTCTCACCGCAATCAATAGGCCTATTTCCACAGACACGAAAACAACACCAAAGAAGGCTCCCATACAAGCCACGAAATCGAATTTATCAATCTTCCATATCAGAATCGCTGCCTCATAGTCGATAAGGCCGAGAACAACGGATATGATGATGGCAGCAAGAATCGCATTCGGGGTGTACTTAAACAGAGGAGTGATGAACTCTATGGTCAAGAACACGACCAACGACATAACGATGTTGGAAACTGTGGTGCAGCATCCAGCCATGTTATTAACAGCAGTGCGAGCGAATCCGCCAGTTGTAACGTAGCATGAAGTCATGGAGCCAACGATGTTCATGGCCCCGAGCGCCACCATTTCCTTGTTCCCGTCGAGTTGGTAATCTTTCATGGAAGCAAATGTTCTTCCGATGGATACAGCTTCCTGTTAACACGATCGAACTAAGGATTAGAGAATGAAATAGGTTATGACTGAGGTGAAAGTTGTCATTACCGTGAGTGCCACCATGCCTACGACGACCCCGATCTTAGCACCCTTTAGCAGATAATCACCACTGAAGAATATTTTGTCTACAGATAAGGGATTGATTCCTTTTTCGATGTGTTTCACCTGCACGCATCAGGAAAATTTGTAGGGCCATTAACAATCTTGATGTCCTCACTTCAACTTCTTTATGAGGATTGTAACCAGCGACCTCATGCTTATTATATGAGTATATTTGGTCCACCAGGACTCGTACCCTTGTTATTTACTGGATATGATGATCATGAGGTACTTACAATTTGAACACCGTCCTTGTCTGCGCGGGTGATGAACACGAAAAAGGTGGATAGGATGACAGAGATGAGAGGGGCAATTGCGGAAACCCAGAAGTATTTCTTATTCTTCTTCCCCTGCTCATCAAATCATCAAGTAAGATAATGAATAAATCCACAAACCACTAACATTCTAGATGGATTAAAGATGCTTACAATGTGTTTGCAAATGATAAGAAATGTCAAGAAGCTTGCTCCAATGAGTATAGTTTGCCAGTTCCACTGCACAAGTTGAGATTCAATAAGGCATTGTTGATTTACAAAATTATAACCAGCAGAGTGCAGAGATAGATGGGTTACTCCATGATGAGCTGAGCTCCATAGTGAGTCCATTACAGAAACAATGTCAGTCTTCTTTGTGAATATCTTTATGCCAAGAAAACCCTTTAGCTGTTGGAGGGCAATTGTAATGGCAGCTCCACCCATGAAACCAACGATCGCCGCATGTGACAAAAAGTCTATCAAGAACCCCAGCCTAAGAACACAATCCAAAAATACTAAGCAGACAGCAAAATGGTGCGATCTAACAGCTCTCAAACTATTACACAAGGAATCAGAGGGAACAAGAATTCAAGATTCGATTATTACTATATACATTGAATCAAGACTGAACCTACTTCCGCCGAAGACCCGAAGTTAAGGGACAACAACCCTTAAGTGGCCCTGTGAACGGGTTTCAGGGGAAACGATTGGCATGCGTCCTGGGATGCTGAGAGGCCCTGGCATGTTTGAGCTTTGGTAATCTGGTGTTTGGGTTTTATGTCAGACTATGTTTTATTTTTCCTGAATCTGATTAGAGTTGATTGTAGCTGTACAAATACTAGTCACTAGTAGAAGCTTACACCTAGCACATCATTCAGTCTAGAACAGCCTGTTTATGCGTCGGTTCTTCACGCCCAACGCACATCTGCGTTGGGATGGATGCATCGGGAACTAGCTGGACTATTTGATGATTCTATAACCGACTTCTCTTAATAAAAACTTCTTTACTCTATTTCTAAACGCAGTTGATGCATTATCAGCGAATTGCGTAATTTCTAATGTGCTTGTGATTATTCGATTCTAATCATGTGTTTATTTCTACACTCAAATCTCTCTCCTTATTAAACTATAAAATAAGGTACTTGGTCAAGTACCTGAAAAACCCAAGAGAAAACTGAGTAATCCCAGCAAAGAAAGTAGCAGTAAATGCAAGGCGGCGGTAGTCATCTGGATGTTTGGTATGATCAATCTCATTTTGAAGCATAGTTCCCAACATCAGAGACACCACAGCAACAGGCCCTATGGCTATTTCTCTCGAACTCCCCATCACAGCATAAATCAGCGGCGGAACAAAGCTAGAGTCTGTAACAATTCACAGCTATATAACATCAGCCTTACCATAACATCCAACACAAGGGCCTAACCAGGGAAAACAAATTAAAGTTTGGGATAATGATACTTTGTTACACCTAACTATGGCGAAATGACACTTTCATACCTTAACTATTTCTTTTTTTTTTTTAGTACCCCGACAATTTTTTTGTGACAACCTACCTAAAAATGCCTAAAATACTCCTAGATTAAGGAATCATAATTGAGTTGATTCAATTTGGTTTAAAAACCAAAAATTGAACAGGTTCAATTTACTTACAAAAAATTAAAATTAGTGAAATTACGTTGTTGTCCTCTTCTTTAACCTCTCACTCCTCTCTCGCATTACTCCCTCTTCTTTGCATTAGGGTTC
>JAYMTP010008044.1:0-10430 GCA_036897365.1 Geranium brycei | reverse complement strand
ACAAGTCCTCTAAGGCTCGCACGCAAACCATAGCCTCCTCCTCTTTCTTAGACTCCAAGTCAAGCTCTTATAATATAGGAACTTGTATAGAACATTTATTTCTCTTTTTCACTAGATCTCTTGTATAGGATTAGTATAAATATGAGCTTTCTATTTCATTGTAAAGCATCAAAAGTAAGCCAAGAGACCTGTTCGATCACCCCGTTTTTGCTGGAAGAAATTCCCCGGCCAATAAAATACACCGAACACTCGTTCCTTAAACCAATTTTGTCTACACAGGCTCAAGAGCATATCGAGAACCTGGAAGCCCATCTAGCCAAACTAGCCCACCGACCCGAACATGATTCCCCAAATCAGTCGAGCTCTCTCTACCTGTCTCTCTCTCTCTCTCGATCTGCCCGACCGCGCCTCACCCCGCTTGCACGAGTTCGATCGACTATAGCTCCCCGAGAAGCTATCCACACGAACGAAACTTGACCGAAGTGCATAAGGGAACGACCTGCTAGGACCTTTCTCCTTCTTCTCTTCCAGAAAACTCTTTCTCTGGCGGCTGAATGATTTTGAATGGAGAATTACGAAAAACCTAGGGTTTCGTCTTATTTCCCAGTGGTGTATTTATATCGATAATATGCTCCTAGAGTTTTGATTCTCAATCAGAAACTTCCCCTTTATTTCGAATCCTAGCAAGATATATGACTACCCAAAACTTATGAAGATTGATGATTCGACTTAATCTTTTGTTGTAACTAGCACAATCCATTTGTCTCTAGATATCATGATTGAACATAAGGCATAGAGCAGACACCCTTATATTATTCAATCTCGTTTCTTGATCTTGATTATAACGAGAATAATAATTTTTTTATCATCTCTCTTAGCATGGTCATGCATTTCCTCAGTCATACTCATCAAGAGGCAAAAAACAGATACCTTACTCATCAACAAATTGTTTACCGTCACTCACATTTCTCATATAACCAGTCTCACAGCCAACGATACTCTTTCATTATTCAGTTACAGACAAAGTAGATGAATATTTCAACACGCAAAAGGGGTTATATAGGAATCCATGATGACTACAAACTCGAAGGACTTATTGATACTACGACAATGAGCAATACTGATAACTAAATCTATGTCGCATGCTCAGGACATGTTGTCCAATACCATTTTCCCAAATGATACATATGACTTGAATTGATAACATGTATCCATGATTAGTAAAACATAATCATTAGTCAACCTCATATTGGTCGTCACATGGTATTGACTAGGGAAGGTTGAGTATAATTCCTAATCTAATATAAGAGTTTTACTATCAAGTCACGTTACTTAATGAACTTAGAAGGAATTTAACACTCAACTTATTTCACAACACCATGATATTAAAAATGTCATTTTATTGGTTAGAACAATAGCGTTAATACATGGATTAATATAATTGACCTATTGCATATTTCTAACAATCTCACACTTGCACTAGGCCCAATCTATATTAAACCTTGATCCCATTGACCTCACATGACTCGATGTTCAGGTTGCATGAGAGCCTTAGTCAATGGATCGCTATTTTATCATCCATAGCAACTTTGATGATCTTGTCACCTCTCTCAATAAACTCTCTAATGAGATGATAACGCATAAGTATATGTTTAGATATCTGATTTAATCTTGGATCCTTACCTTGTGTTATAGCTCTAGTGTTATCACAGTACAAGTTCACTAGATCAGACGTGTTTGTCATAACACCTAGTCCAGCCAAGAACTTCTTAATCCATACAACCTCCTTTGCCGCTTCCGATGCAGTTATATACTCAACCTCCGTTGTAGAATCAACAACATTTTCTTGCTTAGAGCTTTTCAATCTAAAAGGACCACCATTCCAAACAAACACATATCCCGGCTGTGATTTGAAATGATCAGTCTTAGTCTAGAAGCTAGCATCAGTGTAACCATTTACAACTAGTTCCCTATCTAGTCCCCCATACAGCAGAATCACATCCTTAGTTCTTCTTGAGTACTTGAGAATGGTTTTGACTGTTGTCTAGTGTTCTTCACTGGGATTAGACTGGTATTTACGGGTACAACTCAAGGCATAAGATATATCAGGTCTCGTGCATAACATCGTGTACATGATAGATCCAATAACATAAGCATATGAGAACGTATTCATCCAGTCCAGCTCATCGTGTGTCTTATGAAGCTGATTCTTGCTGATCTTTAGGCCATGTTGCATTGGCAAGAACCCTTTCTTGGAATTGTGCATCTGAAACCTCTTTAACACCTTTTCTATGTAAGTGCTCTGACTTGGGTCGATGATTCTTTTAGATCTATCCCTATAGATCTTCATTCCCAATATATATGCAGTATTACCTAAGTCTTTCATTGAGAAACACTTCCCTACCCATGCTTTAACAATTTGCAAGGTTGGGGATGTTGTGGACTTGCAACCGAGTGTGGAGCAAAATACCCGACGCACACTACGACAATGTACCGGTTGTGCAGTAATATAGGGCTTTCGATGAAGCCTTAATATCGATCTCACAGGGAAAAATAGTGGTTTGTAAGTTGTGGGTGCTAAGTACGAGAGGTGATGTCTCAGGCCCTGACAAAAATAAGAGTTTGAAAAGAGGTGGTTCGCATAAGTATCGCTAAACTAAGCTATCACTCAATCAAACAACCAAACACATGAAAATGAAAAACTAGATAATACTCGGAAAGGTGTCAAAATTTCAAGCGATTGAGAAATTGGAAATCAAGGGATTATCGTTGGATTTAATTGCAAATAATTTATCTAAGTGAGGTAATAGTTAAGATCACCGATTTAAGTATGGAGAATTGCGGTCTTTTTATCGATGTGCTATGTCGGGCCCTATGATAGAAAAGGTTAGTCTAACTAAACTCAATCCGTCACTAATGAATCTAATTATGAGCTAACTATGCGATTATCTAGCTTTGGAGTTGGGACTCTATGGCTATAAACGTCCTCCTGAAAGGAAAGATATAAGCCCGGTCCTTAAAACTAATTTCCCCGTTTTCAACCAATGGCAAAAACTAGGTTAAGACACTAGATCACGCATCTTAACCCATTCACTCATAAATTGACTATAGGATTAAAGCATTGAATCAAATCAGTGAATTGAAGTTGTCAATTCCAATTATCAAATTATGCTTACCCAACTTCAACCATCGACATAAACATAATTAACTCATTCAATCCCAAAATCAACTTAGTAAATGAAGATTCATTAAATTCCAACAATCTTTTTCTATTCCTTTCCCAAACTCATATCTAGCTATGCATCAACATGTTTCTACACAATCAATTAACTAAATCTACTACTATAATCACGCTTAAACACAAAATCCTATCAACTACTCGTAAAGTGACAATCTCACCACTATCTAAGCATCATCATCAACCATGGCTAAAAGCACAATCTCATGCTTTAGACATCATCAAGCACTCACAATCAATCCAAATTATAATAAGTAACAATCAATCTCAACAATCAAAATCCAAATGAAACTTGTATAAAACTCAAACTCAAAATAACCACAATCTCAACAATCAATGCTCAATTCAACAATCAAAATAGTCAATCCAACTCATGAACATCAAAATCTCAAATCTACACAAATCTAAGGTAAGAATCACAATACCCACTCCAAAAGCTTAGATCCCAGCTCTTCTCCTTCACCTTGAGCTTCTAGATCCAAACCATAGCTTTTTCTTGCTCTTGATTTTCAAATCTTCAAGCTCTCCCTTCTCCAAATCTCTATAATGGAGCCTCTCTCTCCAAAACTCTAAGGACCTCTCTAAAATTGTGTGGGAGTAGTAAAAAATGAGAGCTCTAGGTCTCTATGTACCCAAAAATCGACTTAGAAGTAAAATACAGATTTGGCAGCTGAAAATCTGGATCTTTTGGGTTCTGTCATGGAGTCACGACACTAGTCATGGGGTCGTGACTTGTCTTAGTGAAACTTTGTAGTCGTTCAGACAGATTTTCTAACGACCAACCATTTTTCGACGCCATTTTTACCATATTTCGAACCTCCGATAGGAACACTTCCTTCATGAGAAACACAACCCTATCTTTCCTCTTGAATTTAGGCTTCGAAAATTCTCAATTTGAAGTTCGGATGCAATAGTTATGGCGCTCGCAAATTGGCTCGTTGGTCCTGGAACTGAATGTTGGACGGGTTGCTGGTCAGCCTATTTGACCAGCCGATATCTCGCAAAGTAGAACTTCGATGACCGAGCTTCCTTCTTCTCAAAGTGTTAGAGCTTTTAATGCTCTTTATCACGATGTAAATTTTTTCTTAATTTGAACCCTAGATAATGACGGTAATGCCCTTGCAAGATGGGTCGATTGTGCTGCCCAAACCTCTCCAATTTTCTCTAAGTGCACCAACGATACTAATAGTCACGACGGGGTGTCGTGACTCGGGTGTGGTCGCTTCTCCCACTTCAAATTCAACGCTCCGGTCGTCTTGTCCTACACCTCATGACTCCAAGTCACGACAAGGTGTCGTGACTCGGGTGTCGTGACTCGCATTTTCTTGCGGGTGCTCTCCCTCTTTGGTCTTCAACACATGACTACCTCTGTCAAGACTAGGTGTTGTGACTTGCCTCTGCTGTTCCTCGTAGCCCCAAGTCATTCCGGCTCGTTCTCGGTTTTGCTCCGAACTCATTTTTTCGCTCCAAAAAGTCTTGCAATGACTTGTTCTCCTGCAATATCACCCCATACCCACATTAAGCTCAAATGGGTATAAATGACTCTAAAATGTACCTAAAATGGACGAAATCGAGTTAATTATGAGGAGATTTGGCTTGGGTGTAGATGCAAAATCCACTCGCATCAGTCGTTTACAATTAGCAGTATGTCATCTACATACAACACTAGGAAGATAATTGCACTCTCACTAGTCTTCATGTATTGATAAGGCTCATCTTCGTTCGTAATGAAGAAAAACTCTTTAATTGCTTCATCAAAACAAATATTCCAACTCCGCAAAACTTGCTTAAATCCATATATGGATCACTGCAGCTTACAAACCCTTTTAAGATTCTCTGGATCGCCAAAACCCTCTGGTTGTGTCATGTACAAATCCTCGATTACGTTTCTATTAAGAAACGTTGTTTTGACATTCATTTGCCATATTTCATAGTCATCACATGCTGTTATGGCGAGGAGAATCCGAATTGATTTAAGCATTCCAGTTGGAGAGAAAGTTTCATCATAGTCTACACCATGAGTTTGTCTTAAACCTTTTGCAATCAGTCACGCTTTGTAGGTTTGTGGATTGCTATCACTATCTGTTTTCACCTTGAAGATACATTTACACCCAATGGTTTTTACACCATCAATTGGGTCAGTTAAGTTCCAAACTTGATTATCATGTATGGATTGCATTTACTCATTCATAGCCTCTAACCATTTTTCAGAGTCGAAACTATTTATGGCCTTGATAGGTTGTGGGCTCATCTTGATCCACAACTATCATGCCATTATTCTCAGATACGAGAAATCCATATCTCATAGGAGTTTGACGTGTTACATTAGACTTCCTCAGACCTTGTGGTGTCTCTGTAGAAACTGCACTTATCATTTCATCTAGCTGAGGTTCTACAATTTCTACAATGTCTTCTTAGGGTTCTTGAATCTCTTCAAGATGTGCTGAACCATGGAGTTCTTGAATCTCCTCAAGGTCTACAACACTCCCACTGTTTCCTTTAGAAAGAAATTGTTCTTCACAGAAAACAATATTTTTAGCGACAAACAATTTGTTCTCTTTGACATTGTAGAAGTAATATCCCTTAGTTTCTTTTGGCTAACCTACAAAAATACATTTATCAGATTTTGGTGCTAGCTTGTCTGATGCTAGGCGCTTCACAACCCCAAATCTTGAGAAAAGAGAAACTGGGTGGCTTCCTAGTCCATATCTCATGTGGTGTCCCTTCCACAGCCTTAGTTGGAACTCTATTCAATATTAATATAGTTTTATCTAGAGCAACTCCCCAAAATGAAATTGGAAGATCAGTTTGACTGATCATGGGTCGAACCATATCTAATAAAGTTTGGTTCCTCCGTTCCGATACACTATTCCATTGTGGTGTACCTGGAGAAGTCCATTGAGAAACGATCACATTATCTCTTAGATGATTAATGAAATCTTGAGTTAAATATTCTCTACCTCGATCAAATCTAAGTGCTTTAATATTTTTCCCAAGTTATTTATGTGCTTCATTCTTGAATATTTTGAACTTTTCAAATTATTCAGACTTGTGTCTCATTAGATAAACATAACCATATCTACTAAAATCATCAGTAAATTTAATGAAGTACTAATTTCTCCTCTAGCGGTAGAACTCAATGGTCTATATACATCATAATGTATAAGATCCAATAAGCTTCTTGCCCTTTCACCTTGTCTTCTGAAAGACATATTTGTCATTTTCCCCATTAAGCAAGATTCACATATCTAAAATGATTTGAAATCAAATGAATTCAAAATTCCACATTTATGGAATTTTGACGTGTTTCTCATTTATATGTCCTACGCGACAATGCCAAAGACGAGTTACATTCAAATCATTAGATTTGAATCATTGTGTATGTGCGTTATATACTGACCTTCTTTTATTGTCTTCTATGTCCAATACATAGAGACACTAACTCGTGAGGCACTTCCATAATATATGTTATCACGGTAGATATTGTAATTACTTTCTTAATAAGAAATTCAAAATTTTCCTTGTTGACTCGACGGAGGGTGGTAACACCCGACGGGCACTACGACGGTGTACCAGTCGCTCAGTAATAATGGGCTTTCAATGATGGCCCGTGAATCGATCCCATAAGGAGGTTTAGCCAGCAGTCGTTAGGTCTCTAGGTGAATGTGATTGCGTTTAGACGAAATGAAAAGAGAGATGGATTGTGTTGCATGCAAACAATCATGCAACGAACATGTCAACTCAAATGAAGTTTAGCAATCTTAACAAAGGGCATCGGGTATGTTGGATCTCTGGGGATTGCTCGTGAGTTAAGGGCAAGGTCAATTACTAATTGGAGAAGATACTTAGGCTATTTTTATGAAGGTGGTGCATTTTCTAAGTTTTGCCAAAACTAGTGTTGCGAAACTAAGAGAGGTGATGAGTCATTTACCCACATCTAACCCGCAACGATTAAAGCTAAGGATAACAACATTCTTGTCTTAAAAACCTTAAGGGAACTCTTAGCTTTCGAGTGGGGACTTTACAACTGTAAATCGTGCCCGTCCTCCCGAAAGGAAAGATGTAAACCCGAACCTCTATTCAAGTTGGACAATTATAGGCTAATTGCAATATAAGAGAGATGTCCTTAACCAAAACACTAATCCAATTTGGTTCATGACCCAATCACAAACCCAATTAGAATCCCTTTCAAATCCAACCCTAATCCTAAAACTTAGCTATTCATACTCTTGCACCAAAACATATTCATAACAATCATCAAATATCTAAATCTCAACACTATCACAAATCAACACTTCAATCTCAACAATAATACCTAAATTGGCAATCTTACCAATTCTTTCAAACAATCCTAGATTAGCAATCCCATTAATCCTCAAATGCTCTAGTAATAAGTAAAACCCAAAGCAATCAATGCTTGTTCTCAAAATCACAATAAAAAATACCAAGAGCAATAGATGAATCCAATATGAGAAAGCTTCAATCTAAGATTAATAGAGTGTTAAGGTGCTTACAAATCCTTAAGGTAGCTATTACACAACCCTTGTGGTCCTAGCTCCTCCTTCTTCCTCTCCAAGCTATGAAGATCTTCAACTTCTCTCTCTTCAACCTTGGAGCTTCTCTCTCTACCCTTAGAATTGTAGAGAATTGTGGGAATGATATAAATGTGTATATCCTACAATTCTTTTATACTAATAGGGTCGGAGTTTATGTTCCTTCCCGAGTCAAATCTTCTCATTTCTAATCCTATTTTGTCCTAAATTTTATAGGTTTAGTGTATATTATCTCTCTTTTGCCTCACGGGTGTGTAGAGTATATTTCAGGTGAAAACATGGCATATTTGGACCAAAAATGGAGCTCAAAATAGAAAGTATCTCGGGGAAGGCAGTAGACGAGTCCCCTAGCCGAGTCTTGAGACTCGGCTACCACCTTAGGGACTCAGTTGACTTAATTAAAAATAATCAGCATATGGATAGAGAGTTTGGATGTCGAAAATCTCAGTAGTCGTGTCCCCTAGCTGATTCCCAAGACTCGGATGATTGTTTGGGGGACTCGGTCAATTAAAATGGGCGAAACAGAAACTCGGAGAAGCGAAAACGTCACTAGCTGAGTCCAACAGTCGAGTCTAACTCGGATACCCAACTCGGTTGAGCCATATCTCTCTGTTCTAAAGTCCAATTGAGCCGAAAATTACGCCAGATTAAAGAGGACTCGAAGATCTCCAACTTTGGTGAAGGAAGTTTTCACATTGGAATCATAGATTGGGAGATATCGGCCCCGCGATCTGACTGATATGCAGAACTTGGGAAAACGTGTTTTAACTTAAAATTTCATATTTGCCCCCAGTTAGTGATTCGCTATAAATACAACACCTGGGGCTGCGAAAATAATACCCTCCTCGTCAGTAGCAGCCATAGAAATCACCCAAGAGGAGGAAGAGGAGAGATCGAGAAGAGATTGGAGATGAAGATTGCGGATTTTAACGACTACATCATTATCTAGGTTTTTCTACTCCTTTCTCGCTTTTGATGATTAGTTTAGATTTGGTTTATTTAATTATAAAAACTAAAATATTGGGATTTATATTATGAGTTTTAGTTGAGATTGAATGATTGATGATTTATTACATGAGTTTGAAGTTTGCATTGAATGATTCGGTTTATTTTATGAGATGACGAATGATTGGTATTGTTGAGTTACTTGCATGATACAGTGATATTGATATTGAGATTGATGGCATGAATTGAGTTTGATTAAGATTACATGATTATGAGTGAATGTGATAATTGAGTATATTAGGGATTGGAGATTGAATTGAGTTAGGATCTAGATTGGATTGAGAATTGAATGAGAACTTGAATTAGGAGTAGTTTTAATTTAGAAAACCCTCTTGTGTGACCGCTTGAGCCCGAAACATCTAGCTATACTAGACTAGCGTCCGTTAGCTACAACCTCCTCGTGGGATCGATATTCAAGGCTTCACTGAACGCCCTATATTACTTGAAGACCGGTGCACTTGCCGTACAATCGGGAGTGGGTGAGTTTCGCTTGTCGAAATTTCTTCCCGTTAAGTTTTTGGCGCCGTTGCCGGGGAGGTACAAGCGCAAATATCTAAGTCAAACCGTCAATGCCGTCAAGTATATTATTTCTTATATATATATAGAAGAAATCATATACAAACGTGCAAACTGTACAAACTCGCTAAGAGCCACTCATATGACAAGATTAAAACAACGTTCGACACATGACAAAGCGCGCGCTCCACTTAAGTGAGGGGCAGTCCCGTATTTTTGCACGCGCATGCGCAGTACCAGCAGTGGAACTTTTGCATTTCAATAGAATTTTTGCACCAACAATGGAACTTTTGCATTTTCAGTAGAACAATTTTGTTATTTTCGTTTTCACGATAGTGTTTAATCATTTCAAAATCAAATTTTTTATTATAATTTCAAATTTTAAGTATTCATATTTAAGATCTTTCATATGTTAGCAATATAAGAAAAAAATTTCGTTTTGATTATTTGTGTTTTAGTTCATACACTGAAGCTATTTCGAAATGACAAAATTATTCTACTAAAACCGCAAAAATTCCATTGTTGGTGCAAAATTTGTGCTGCTTACATTGCGCGCGCGCGCTCTACCACGTGTCGCGCGCTGTTTTAATCTCACCAGATGAATAGCTCTCAACGAGTTTGGACAGTTTGGACGTTTGGGCTGGTTTGTACTGGAGTGTATCCGTATATATTAATCAGAATACCGAATTTGTTAAGAAAACTATATCAGCGTTCATCGGAGTTTTAAGGGATGGCCCCTAGCGGAGTCCAAAAGGCAGCGCCCCTGCGGGGTCCAAAACTAATTATGGGGTTTCTAATCTCTTCTAAATAGATCAGAATAATCCACCAACTCATGAATCAGATGAGGACGTAACCATTACATATCAACAGATTTGTGAAATCAGCCCTAATCAGATTATAACATGCTTTAAAATTTGTCCCCTTCAACTAGTATAAACTCTTTTATACTGAATCGCGATCATGCAAATAATATCCAAATATGTATATTAAATCTAATTCAATCAAGCATGTAAATTCGATAACTCATAATCATGCATATACTATTCAAATACATATTAAAACTTGTTATTACATTCATATTGGCTCATCTTTTAGGCAACAGGAAAATGTCGTACGAA
>JAYMTP010008043.1:0-10432 GCA_036897365.1 Geranium brycei | reverse complement strand
CTTCAATTGGGGTTTCTGTGTTCATCTTCAATTTGGAGATTTCGATTTGAAATTGGGATTGGGGGTTAGGATTTTTTTATTTGGATTTAAATTTTGGGGTTTAGGGTTCAATTTCAAATTGGGTTTAGGGTTTCTGAATTGAATAAATATTTGGGATTTTAAAAATAAATTCAAATTGGGGGTTTCCGATTTCATTCAAAATTTTGGGGATTTCGATTTCAAATTGAAATTGGGGTTAGGGTTAGAGTTTGGTTCCGATCACTTTTAATTTTGGTTTGAAGTTATAATTTAGGGGTTTTGATTTGAATTTTCATTTCCGAATGAATTCAATTTCAATTAGGAATTTTAAATTGGGGGTTTTGATTTGGGGGCTAGGGTTAGGTTACAAATTGGGGCTTCAAATTGGGGATTTTGATTTGGGGATTAGGGTTAGGGTTCAGGTTCAATTGAAAAAGTCGGATTTAAATTTTAATTTTTGGTTCAATACAAATTGAGGATTTTGTATCGGGTATGTTGGGTCTACCCAACTCATCAGAGACCCGAGTCTACCCGAACCCGACTCCTCAACCGAGTCGAGTATTGGGTCTGAGTTTCACCATCCGACTCAAACCGAGTCGGGTCCGACCCGTGTCGGGTCTACCCAACCCGACCTGACGAACAACCCTAGTCTGAGGTGCTCTTCTCTAGTTTGAGTGTTCATGAATGAAAAAAAGTAGTTTTTCTCAAATTCAAAACGGAAATTATATAAAATTTGGAAAATCTGACAATGTGCTAAAATTTGTAAATATTTTTCAAAACTTTTTCTATTTTTATCGTACAATAAAATTTGTAGTTAAAAATTATTATTTATCTTTTTTTATAAAAATAATAATTCTTAATAAATTAGGCATTTTGCAGAAAAAACAAAAGTTCACAATATTCTTTTTACCATTAATGAATAAACAAAACATCTTGCAAAACTGACATAATATATGACACAATTTTTGACATTTTCTCAAAAAATATATTGGACATTCAGGCTTAGCCTCGTAGATTCTCGACACCATAAAAATATAATGAATCTGAGTGAATTTAGATGATTATGGAATATTGGCTTTTAGCTTGCCCATGATCAAATCTAATATAATTATCTAATTTTGATTTTGCCATTAGACAAGGAACATGCTACCTTCAAAACAATATTCTCCATGCATCAAACTTATATCTAGCTATATGATACTTTTATAATGTTCATAAATTAAAAATAATGTGATAGGTGATATTAAACCAAACAATGATGTTGATCTCAGGGACATGGGTAATTGTTTTGCTTCCAAACAAGCACATGTTGCCAAACAAGGAGAGCACCATGAAACTTCTCAAGAGTCGATACTATGATCACTTTATAGACAATGTATTGGGATTCCATGTTACCAAAACCATCACATTCACACCCAACCCAATTGCACTACTTGCCCTTTAGATTAGAGGGCATTGAAAAGATAACAATGGACAGTGATAACCAAGGATAGGTCTCGTTGGGGAAAAGTGTGGAAGGTGGATGAGAATATTGAGAATGATAGCCTCATGGATATTAGATAGGATCAAAAGAAATATATATATATATATATATATATATATATATATGCATTTTTTATATGGTTCTAGACAGAGACGACGACGACAATGATTGTAAGACGAATTTTATGGTTTGGAATCTGTCTTAATTAGATTGAAAATATCGAGTTTTTTTCGAGTTCGAGACACATTATCTTATTAAAAGGATGATAATGTAACGAGTACAAGACAATATTTTGTTATTCCACTCTCCATCTATCCGATCATATTGAAAATAATCAAGTCACTGTCAGATCAGAGATATTTGACCTCCCTAACTTCACACTTTAGACACCCTTTTTCGATTTCTAGCCAGGTGTGGACTATATTTCAGCTTACTCAAATTAAAAAACAAAATATAACCAACTCTTGTTTGATCTAGAGAAAAACTTGAGCTTGAATTTATTTTTAAAAAATAAATTCACAACCGACCTGCCTTGGTCTGGACTAATTATTTATTTTTTAAAAATAAATAAATTAGTCTATCCCGAACCGACCTGCTTTGGCCAGGCCCAAATCATAGCAGGAGGTTGATTTCGGCCCCCAGTTAACCGACTGGGACGAAATCTACAACACTGAGTTTACAGAATAATCGAGCCAGTCAAAAAATTTGGAAAATTATTATTTGTAGAAAGTGATAGAAGCACAAAACAAATGTTGCCCAAAAAAAGTCCCTAAACAGAATATTTGGTGGAATATTACTTCCCAAATTAGTAGTCCACCATAGCACACACCAAACATCCAAACTAAATTAAATCTATCCCCCAAATTCACTTATTAACAAAAACAAGTCAATTCTCTAAAGAAAATTCAATAAACTTTTCAATCAATCATTACCAAGCAGGTGACACAGCAATGCCACTCACTTTCTCTTCTTTCCAAAAACAATACTCCAATTACAAGTCTTTCATGTTACAAAATGCACCCCAATATGAGCAAAAATAAATAAATTACCAAGATGCCACAGATCAGAAGCTGAGAAAAGTCAAAATCCCATTGAACTAATCATATAAATTACCTCCACAATTTAGATTCACAATTACAAGGAGAAATTAATTTTAAAAAAAAGCTACAGCAACAAGCATGAATTGATCTTGAAACTCTGTTCTGAAGCAAAAGATTATCTGTGAGCAGTGATCAGCGTTTCAATAAATCTCAGCCCATCAAATTTTGGCGCAAATTTTTCCTGCCCACATGAATTTTCTCGTTCCACCTTCGGTGTAGCCTCCTGAAAAATCAAAATCAAAATAGAAAATAAATTAAATTAAATTACTGCAAGAACAAAATTCCCAAATCAACCAACTTCAGATGGGCTACTAAGAAGTGGTGAATCATGGGCACAGTCCAAAATTGGATTTTTCTGAACCCAGATCAGACCCTTTGAACTGTATTTTCTCGGCAGCCAAACAGAGCCACGAGTTGAGGAAAAAAGAATCTGAGAATCGTGCTTACCTGGCGAGAGAATTGAAACGTGGCGGAGGAGGAGGTGGAGACAGCTGTGGCAGAAGCGGCGGCGACGGAGGCGGCGAGGAAGCCTGGTTTCTTCATTGTCGGGATTTTCTGGGTAGAAAGTATTTTCCCGGAAAATTAGAGAAACGGTGAGAAAATGGTAAATCGGTGATGGCGTGGGAGGAGATTGGGAGGATATATATATACATAAGAAAGTTTTGGGTCAATTGGTAATTTTTGAATATTTAATGCGCCATCGCAATTGTCACTGACTGCCTTTTAACGTTTTTCACACCTTCTCTTTATAATTACCAAAATACCTTTACTAATTTGTATTCACATTTTTTTGTTATTATGTTATGCTAATATATCTTATTTTTGCAGTTTGTTTCTAATATATTCTTATTATATTATAATTATAACATCGCTGTTATGGTATCTTCAAATCTGATTAATTTATTTATATATTTATTAAAATATGGAGATTTTTTTTAAATCTGAAAGTGAATGAAATTTGTAGCTGCTATATAAACATTTATCTTCACGGGCAAGTGTGAGGCGGGTTGGGGCTTCTCGTCAGCAATCTCGAATATGCCTCGGAGATAGTAAGTTCGAAAATGTATAATTCGATATTAATTATATATAAAAAATTTGTCGTGTTCAGCTTAGTCTTTAACCTGACAGTTTATTAAGTTAACTTAATTATATAAAATTTAAGCTTATAGTAAAAAAAAAGAAAATCATAAATCAATACATTTAAACCCTTTAAGTAGAAGTCATAGATCAATATATTCAGCTCTAAATCATCTTACTTTAACTTTAAATAAGTAACAACATGATAAATTCAGGTTGAGTCTGATTTTTACAAGAGTAATTCAAAAATTGCTTCAAGAACCTCTAAATTTATTTTTTCAACTCATGACCTATTCGAGAAGGTATAAATTAGGTTACATAAATATCGGGCTAGAAAGAGCTTATCAGATTAGGCTTGAGGCAATTTTGCTCTCTTACTAGTTACTATGAGTCATGAGCATTTCAATAACGATCAATTTAATTGGAGGGTAATTTGGTAAAACATCCATCATCTTCTAGAGCCCACCCACACCAACATGGAGGGGGGCATTAAAGTAATTACAATACTGGTTTTTCGCGGCAGGTCGATATTGATTTTTTCGAGGCGAGACTTGGTTGTGACATAAGCCAGTCTATTATTGGCTGATGCATTTATGTTTTCGTCAATAGATGCTCGCCACGTGTATGGTCAAGATGCGGCGACGTAAGCAATGTTGATTTTACAAAGTCATTATATGGCCCAGATTTGAGGAAATCAGATTCGGGATGGACCAGATTGGAAATTAAAGCCTGAATTTCCATATTTGCCCCTGTGGTTTATGCTATGTACTGCTTGGTCCTTGATATTATTATCATTGGATTTTTTTTACGGGTCTTATTCAAAGTCACTGACGAATATTATATCATTAAAATTTTAGTGGATTTATCGAATGAAAATGCGTTTCTGAACGTGGTGTGCGTAGTGATGTAAATTCTGTTTAGGATTTCGTTAAAATAAATTAATTATGACTTATTTTAGTTTAGGCATATTAGATATAGTTTGTTGTTGTTACTAATTTTCATATTTAATTTTTCTCTACTCTAGCGTAGAGATATAAAAAATTATACAAAATTACAATTAACTATATAATTTTTGCATAGAACCGTGATAAACAAAAATACCAATAATCAATGTTTTTTTAGAACAACATTCAACTTTATTACGCAAACACGGTTAGCTATAGGCTGAGAAAAATAACGACAAGATTCGGTGGCACAGTACCCCAACCTGAACCCCCGATAACATTGCATCTAAGCACGATTTAATAACAAACATAGTAGTAATAAAACGCTGAACCAATAAGATCACAGATCGGAGATGAAACGACTCGACCTATTTAGCATCATGCAGAGCCACGACCTCCATCTCGATTGGATATAGAAAACTCGTGATCCCACTGCATGACGCTTTAAACAGGGACCCTTGATAACCCGGGGGCAAATCGATTCGAACTAGTTAGCATCATGCAGAGCCAAAACCTCCATCTCTAATGGCTGGAGAAACCCTGTGATTCCACTGCGGAACACATTAAACAAGCTTTCTCGATCAACTATGCATCAATATCTTTACTCCAACTCCAACGATGGCGATCGACATCCCTAGAGAAATCATGAATATTTAATAATCCAAATCTTCCAAGCTCTTCGTGCTTACCAGAATCATCCCATCAACGTTAGAGAACCCCTAACCCGTCTTAGTATCGAGCCGTCAAGCAAAGATTAAACACTGGGAAAACAATATATTTTTCGCATAAAATCATAGTAAAAATAAAAAATGCTAAAAATAATCATGATTAATTATATTTTTTCAGTAAGCGAACCCCTTACCTCCCTTCGTAAGTTTAGCTGAAATATATGTCCCCATGACGACACTGTAACGAGCAAAAAGATTCTTCACCCGAAAATTCGCAATATCACGTGAGAGATTGCAAATATAAATGGAGAAACTTGTGTGCCGACCCCTTCTTACCTCCCGAGCATCCCCAATACATTTTTGGAAAACAGCCTTCACCTCCGCCACCGCCACCGCCGGTTGCCCTCTCAACTCTCATTCTCGTATTTATTGCTTATTAAAATGCACTCTAATTTCAATATTTAATAATCGATTTTTGTATTCTTACTTGGAGCTTGTATTCTTCTTCGTTTTTTCGAAGTTTAGGTGATAGTAAATTGTGAATGATAAAGATGAGTTAAATTGCAAGAAGAAGAACAAACTATTCAACATAATCTATACTAATATGTTTGTGCACTATTATTATAAGTTGCCCATTTCAATCCAATAGAGGGTAATAAGTACTCAATTTTCCGATTCAATTTAACCTCTAGAGATGAAGCTAATCACATACAAACAAAAATAGACACGTTACTACGATTCACAAAATCCATTCAAACCCAGATTTAACACTTATTAACAAAAAATTAAATCCAGATCAAGTCAAATAACTCGTTCCTATTGGTAGACAAGTACGTTATATCAAATCAATCAAGAAAATTGATTAAAAAAAACTTATTAACACGACGCAAGATGCCATGTGTACCCTTTCCTTTGAAAAGAAAATAGTGTCTGAGGAGGGCTAAAATAGTCATTGTGCCAACCGACCATTCCTTGATTATGGGGTTACCGTTAGGCGACAAACGGCCACCGAACTATTTCATGGGACCCACAGACACGTGTCCTGATGGCCAACTGGTCCATTTTGTCAACCTTATAATAATAAGTTTTTATTTATTTAAAATGTGTCATAAATTTAATTTTGTCGGCTCGGATATGTCGTTAGATATGGGCAATAGACAAATCGTCCCGATTACAAGGTGGAGGCTTAATGGCTTGTCAACGTCGTTAACGTTTTCAAATAAATCTTATAAATCACTTATTTATGATATAGACTTTATATTTTTGAATAGTCAAAAAATATAATATAAAAATTTTTAATTGTTGAGTCACATGTAAAATATATGAAACTTTGAAATAACTAAAATAATCTTATTCAAACATTAAAAGAAATAACGCAAAAGCAAATGTTGATGCCATGGATTGGTTGTGCTAACTTTAGGCTCCATCTATGAATTACACAAAGAGATTTTTATTGACACTCGAAATACATAATCACCAAAAATGTGTTCAAGTAGGTTATATACATAATTCAATTATAGGCAAAATACTCAAATCAATTATATGCAAAATCCTAAATCATATTCATGGACTTTTACTAAATTAAAAAGAGAAGTTAACTAAACCAATACATAGTGAAAGCATATTTACCTAAACATAGATGGAAACATTGATGGAGTTTAATGAATGTGAGAGGTCTTCCAATAATTTAGAGTCTCTATCTCATATGCATTCTCTCTAATGGATATAAGAGAAACATATAAGTGCTCTGATTATTGAGGATCGCCACCATTTTGAATAACCGATATTCAGTTATTTCATTAATATAGTTTATAATTTGACCCATTATCAAATTACAAATTACTTTAAAGTATCTACACAATATACCACAATATTTTAATATCATTGATATATTTATTTTTGTTGATCACTTCAATATATATCAAAACTTTATAATATCACCTTACATTACACACGTGCCTCATAAAAATGAATTTTAATAAATTACAATGTCTCTGTAAAGAAATATACAAAGTGAAAATATAATGGTGAAGTAGGCAAATGATGTTAACAATGGAGAAAACTCCAAATTTGGTTCCATAGTAAGGTTTGAGTCATTTCACAAATAAAAATGGGTAGTGTAGTGGAGGACAATTGTAATAAAATGTGATGTCATCAGCTTTTAAAAGTTGAAATATAATAAATAAATAAAATAAAATAAAATAAGAAATGTGGATGGAGTTGACCCAACAATCACTAAGGCCAAGTGGATGAGGATGAAAAATGGAAGCAAACAAACAAAAAATAATAGTGAAGAGTGAGCAGCAAAGCTATGCAGATGTGGATAATAGACATCTTGAGTTGTTCTTTATGGGTTTTGTGTGTGTCTTCTACTCTCAATCCCAATCCAAATCCAATCCTCAAATAATGACTTGCCATTCCATTCCATTCCACTCCAAACCAAAATAATATATGCACCAATGCTGTCTTCCTCACTCACTCACCAACCTTGTGTGTCTTTGTGTTTGATCTCTCCTCCATGCCCTTGACCCTCAGGCCACCCTCCTTTTTGTTGTATCTTTCAACTTTTTTCTCCACTTACTTTGGATCACAAGTACACAACCTATGATGTCAGATACAATTTCCTTCTAAAATTTGATAAAATCAATTGGTCGAATTTAGTACGATGGTTTAGTCTTACAAAGTTTTTACTTGATCAAAGCTGGTTGACTTTTATTTTTATTGTCACGTATGTTTTGAAACTGTTTTAGAATTTGCGTAGTGGCCCATTACGTTCTCTTCTTGACCAGTTATCAGGGTTCGAGCATGACATCTTCTCATTTGGAGATTTTGGGTTGGGGCTTGGTATGGGCTTCGGCTGGGGTTTGTTGGGTTTAAGGCTGGTAAAGGGTAGGCTTGTAATTGGGTAGACATGATTTCAAAACAAAAATCTTATTGTATTTGTTAAATATTATTGTTGATATTCTTGATTATAAATACAGATTCAAACCAAACTAAATAGGAAACCCTAATACCTATATTATAAAAAAAACATTAATACATGATATTAATTAATGAACTAATCCTAATGAGCTTATAATCTAATAGTATTACAATATAATTATATTTATGTTTCAAGTGATATATAATATTTATTTAATACAAAGTGTGTGTTGTGGTTGCCCATTTCTTCATGATTTCTCTCTGTGCTCTTAAAACTCATATTGTTATGCCTTGTCTAGTTCTCCACAATCCCGAGTTCCAGAACCTTGCCTTAAACTCTTCATGGCATGCATGAACTGCATTTTAAATTTGAAAACAATTAATTAGTATTCATACTTTGTAGGATTATTTATATATCGACCCAGCTGCTGGATGGGCTTTGAAGAAGAACAGAGCTCAATGAATGCCTTCAAATCCTGCTAGATGAAAAGCATTCAGTAGTACAATACCTGAAAAATACTGGAACAGACAATCAAATTGTTTAACTAGATTGTGAAAGATTCTTACTATATTTATTATCTGAAGCTAATTTGTTACATGAGAATAAACAAATGGAAGATGAAGTCATGCAAAGAGATGAGCAATGACACAAAGTTTCCCAGAATTTCCATATCTGCATGTGCACATATTGTCCTTTGGCATGCAACATGGTACCCTACAAAACATTGTACTGTCACATATAAGAGTTGAGGAGATCGGACTTTATCTAGGAGGAGCACCCAAGGAAAGCTCATACACACCTCATAGCCCACATTTGACCCAAAAGACTAGCTGTCTATCAAGTCTAGGGCCCAATATGTATATAAATCCGTACTCTTCCGATGTGGGACATAGACTCACATGTGGAATTCTAACAGTCTCGTTCCTTAATTGTTGATCAATTTAACATATGGATCATCAGATTATAGCAGCAAACTCTGCTTTTAGTCTTGGTTCATATGGAATTCTGCTCTGGAGCAAAGTTAAATAGATAAATATATACAAGGAAAAGCGGGATAGATGTTGAATGTATGCATGTAACCATATTTTTGTATCTTAATATTGCATGAAAATTTTATAATTTTATTTCATGATGTTAAATCCGAACAAAAAACTGAACTCGGACTTAGAACTATATCAAAGTGAATAAATTGCCTAATATACCCCGAAAGAATGTCTAAATGGTTAATTGCGCCCATAAATTGGGTAAAAAATGAAGGTATGTCGCATAATGGTTTGATCCAACCGGTTCTAATCAAAGAACCACCCAATTAATGTACCAATTATAATAAAGCCGAATTCTTGGTTTCACATATGATTCCTAATTATAAGAACAGACTAGTTTGGTCCGGTTCTTACTAAAACGGTTCAGATAATCGAACCGTGTATGAAATTTTCATGGAACTTTTATCAAATTTTAATCTACGATGACTCTGCGTTAAATACATATAGGTGGAAAGTACATTATGTAATGTTTTCATTTTGACTAAGTAGACATTAAAATACTAATAAATTTGCACAAAAGACAACCTCCAATGTATGATTAATAGTATCATCGAAATGTATCGTGCGTCATCGACAAAGGAAAGTAGTCATAAGTTAGCATAGTCGAATCAATCATTGAAATTCATCGTGTTTCATAGGTTTTCCATTTAGGGTCTGATGGGATTCACACGATGACATTCTAATACTACACGATGATAACCTGATGGCACGCGATAAAACTCTAACTTGCGATGGTACTTCGACATGTAATGGTACTTTGACAACATGCGATGATAAATCGATTACACGTGTTGGTTATCCGACTATGACAATCCGATGTGATTTAATGATAATCGAAATGAATCAAATGAAATAAGACGCTCTCCGATTTAAGACAAGAGAATTTATCAATTGTAAACACGTAAATTACACACTAAACTTCATACAAATTTTCTAGACATTATACATCTTTAAAGAAATTTATATTAATTCGAATGCAGACACTAATTTATATTAAATGTTCAAATCATATAAATTACATTTGAGATGAACTGCTATGATGATGTTCAAAAAATGAAACTCTTAAAAAGAAAAGTTGTGAAAAATGACATCTTAGAAGAGTTTGCTTTAAGAGCCCTGTTTAGGATTGTAAACGAGCTGAGCTTTTAACGAAGCTCTCAAGGTCGGCTTGTTAAA
>JAYMTP010008042.1:0-10435 GCA_036897365.1 Geranium brycei | reverse complement strand
TCTCCTGTGATGATCGTCACCTCACTTTGATCTCCGCCTTGTTCCTCCTTCATGCTTGGAAGCCTCAATTTGGTCGATTTTTATCTCGTTTTCACCTGTATCTTGCACGATTGCACCAAACATACTCGAAAGCGTAAAATGACACAATTGGGGCTCTTAAAACCCGATACGAGGGACAATTAAGCACTAAATGTGAGTAAAGAGGTGTCGAAATGAACTCCGAGTGGACCCACATCAACGTGTACACGGTATCTAAGAGCTTGACAAGCTACGATTATACCCTGCCGCCTTCACTTGCTCCATTAGAATCTGTTTCACAGCCTACCCCTCATTCAATGTACTCGATGATATGTCATCTCACTTTAAATGTTTCTTATGATCGTTTTCTTCGACTCAATCTACCTTTTTAACGACTATCTTGTATACAAGTGTGCCACATATTTTCTATTAGGTGGTGAAACATGAGCATTGGCGTGAGGCTATGACTCAAGAAATTAATGCACTCGAGAAAAATTATACTTGGAGCCTGACTACTCTGCCACCGAGTAAGCGCGCCATAGATTCCAAGTGTGTGTATAAAGTGAAATAATAATCAGGTGGGAGCATAGAGCGATACACGGCTCGTTTGGTTGCTAAAATATATACTCAATTAGAGGGGATCGACTATACCGATAGATTCACATCAGTTGCAAAAATGATCACAATACGATGCCTGTCTGCTATTGCTGCAACCCGAAACTAGCCACTTCCTCAATTAGACATAAATAACGTTTTCCTTCATGAAGATTTAGAAAAAGAGGTCTACTTAAAGATTCCGCAGGGGTTCTATCGAACGGGGAGAAACGTGTGTGTCGGTTGTATAAATCCATGAATGGGTTGAAGCATTAATTGGTACCTAAGTTTAATCAGTCCATTATGATTCTCGGTTATTAGGCTTTAGCATCAGATTACCCTTAATTTACATTCACAACTCTTGGCTCTTTCTTTATAGTTCTTATCTGTATTGATGATATAATTGTTACAGGAACAGATTCCTCACATATCTAGCAGGTTAAAGGGCACTTGCACCGACAATTCAAGACCAAGGAGTTGGGTAGGTTGAAGAGTTTTCTTGAGCTCGAAGTGGCCCATTCGCCTTTTGACATTTTCCTTACATAACGAAAATATGCACTCGACATCCTCTCCAACAGTTGTCTCACGGGTTGTAATGAATATAATTTTCTCTTCCACAATAACATCGGCTTTCTATTGTAATTGGTACGCCTTGCTCGGATAGTGGACAATATTGTCACCTCGTCGACCGAATGTTATACCTACAATAGCAAGTACCATCTTTCAAACATCTTTACTAAGGACTTGGGACGAGATCGCTTTCAAGAGCTTTTTCACAAGCTGGGCATTACTAAAGTACATGTTACAACTTAAGGGGAAGTATTAACGGATGCAAGAAGCCAGTCATGATTTCTTGGAAAATTTTACGTTTCCTTGAATGTGTAAATAAGTTTGAATGTTGATTTGTTTCCTTTCATTGCTTATGCAAAATAGTATATTACACATTATTGGATTAATGATATCTTAAGTCAGAATAATCCATTATTCCTTACAAATTAAAAGTCAATATTATTTATGTTCTCGATAATATGTAATTCATAATTTAAAGATTAAGAAATAAAATAATTATGAAATTTTAAAGATAAATAAATAAATTCATTGATTTGTGCTTAATTGCTCAAACTACTACCTCCAAATTATACGAAACTTATGTTTTAAAAAAAATAAATTATTTACATTTTATGAAGATCTTAAAGTAATATTTTAAATATTAAAGAAGAATATTTTAGCCATAACCCCTTAATTTTTTTTGAGTTACGTATAAACACATTAATACAAAATGAGGATGCAATAAGTGAAAAATCTCATTATAGATCAATGGTTCTAATATTTATTCTATTTTATTAATGAAATAATACCAAAATACATGATAAAAAATAAAATAAAAGAAACTATCTAAAACTACTCATTTCCCCATTTCAAATACCATTCTTCCAGCTCTACATACCCTAGCTCTGCGTCTCCAGACGACCAATAAAAGGAATGGTTGTCTCGCGCGACGCATTTTTAGGCTATGGAGGAGAAGCCCAACGACACACTCGACCTTTTCTAGGTCTACGTGATCACACGTCCTTCGTATCATGTTCGTCAACTATTGTTGTCGGAAGACCTCTCCATTGCGAGAATTATCGCAACCCGAAGACACCAGATGCGTCTCTACAACACAACGTCTTGCATCTCAGCTTCTCTACCCAAATTGGATATTTGCATAGACTACATAACGCTCAACGCTTTGTCGCTAGGCGAGATTGCCGCGTCCCATACGATGTCGTTTCAACGATCGAGGCCAAGAGCTCAACAACTTCAGCGGATCGGAGGCTCCCGAGGTACTCGTTTTGTTTCTTTGGACACAAACCAGAGGCTCGGGTGAGAAGCTTCATGACCTGAGGCTTGGAAATGGGAAGTTTCATGGTCGGTATGCACTCAACGTCGTGAGAGGCGTTGAGAGTGCACAAAGCCCGGATGAGCCGCCATGGAGTATGGTTCGAAGTGATATCTACGTCGCCAGAGATAGCTCGCCAAAATAAGCTCACTTTTTTTTTATGTGTGGGTCAGTTGATAATCTTAAAATTTTGATTCTCGACTATGCTATGATGAAGTAAGACATCACCGAACTTGTGATTTTTTAAGAGTTCTTAAGATTATTGTATCAATAATGGGAGAGATGTCTAACAAAAGTTGGAAATAAATGTGAGATACCGCAACGTGACTCGAACCCAGGTCTTTTGGACCCAAGTTCAAGTGCTTAATCAATTGGTCAAGCAAACGTTCAACCTATGCACATAAGAAAAATGAAAGATTTTCATAATAATGAAACGGTTTTCCCTACTCCTTCCTTTGGTAATATCATCTACGCTAGCAATGAAGTATAAGTTCTTATAAATGAAACAGGAATAATGAAATAATATTATAATACAATTGGTGAAACAACATCATAATTAAATTATAACCATAATCAGTGAAACAACATCGCAATAAAATGAAACTAATACATACAATAAATGAAACACAATTCAGTACAAAACGAATAATTTAAAGGGAAAATTGTAAGAAGTCTTCATTCACTGAATTTTTTTTGCACAAACTCTTCATTCATTGTATTTTTGTAAAAGCTCTCCCTTATTCATGTTCAAATTTGCACCATCTGAGCAAATCCGTAAAAATTAACGGGAATATCATTTAAGTGTTGGACGTTTAAGTTAGCACGTTTAGGGGTGGGCATGGGTCAAATATTAGGCCAAACCGGTCAAGAATCGGACCGACCAGACTCAACGGTTCTCCATTTTAAGAACCAGAACCAGAACCGTTACCCATAGTTCCTGGTTCTCTGGTCCCAGTTCCGTTTCGTTCGGATGCGATCTCCGGTTCTCTTGCCAAAGTGCCCACCCCTAAGCACATTTGAGTTAATACTTAAGCGACACTTCCATTAACTTTCACAAATTTGCATAAACAGTGTAAAAATAAACATGATTAAGAGAGAGCTTTTGCAAAAATGAAAATAATTAAATGAGAGTTTTTATAAAAATACTGTGAAATGAGAGTTTGTGCAAAAAATACATAAGTGAACGAAGACTTTTTATAATTTTTCCTGATTTAAATGAAAATTACAACAAGCGGTAACAAATTTTTGTGTTTGAATTTATCCAACCAAGTCACAAAAGAAATCTCCATAATACCCTTCTGCGAACAGTAAAAGACAAAAATTAGTTGACACATCATAATTACAGCGCACTAGCACTCAACACTAGCCCACAATCTTTCACCGTGACAGGCCAAATTAATTCTCAAATTTGGAGGATAAAGATGAGATTTCTCTTTATTAAATTGATTCTCAAATCTGTAGGATAAAAGATGAGATTTCTCCTTATTTACCATCCTTAAAATGAAATGTTTCTTAAATAATTTTCATATTCATCTGTTTCGTTTCGCTCGCCCACAAATATTTTGTATCTTTTAAAATAATAAACTGTGGAAGGCTAAACCACTCCTTTTATGGTACATAATCAGCATGGAAAAACACAACACTAAATATGTAGAGAAATAAACTGATGTTTGGTCCATCACTTTAACTCGAAGAGAGATTAGTCAAAATAAAAAAAAGTAAAAAATTGTTTTTCTTTTACGGCTGTAAAAAATAAAAAGTAAAAATAGAGATTAGAACATGAAAAATACTTCAAATCTGTAGAAAATGAAAAGAACAAGTTGTGCAAGAAAGGCACAAAAGAGAGCATTTCCACTTCCACTACCATCCACCAATGTTCCTATTTTGATGCCTCTTTGGATGGAACAAACTTTAAAGAAGAGGCTGTCCATGAACATCGCACTATGGATGATACCTATTATCTCAAAAGTCTTGTACCAATAACAATATGAGAATAAGCACAACACACACAAAAAGATCACAATATACATATTAAGCTATAAAAACAAGGATAGTAAAAAATCAGGGTTCAAGTCAGGACATAAGTATAAATATCAACCTCCAAGAAACAAGGATCACAAAAAATCATGTTTCGAGTCACAGCAGCAATATAATTATCAACCTTCAGGAAACATGCATCACGGAGAATCATGGTTCCGATAATGAAATAGAACATCATGCTAGAATCTGTAAGCAAAGGCATAAATAATTTATTTGCAAACCATTTGCAAGTATGCAACACAGGCTCATTCTGCATCGATGAAGTTCCTTCACCGCTTTGTTTTCCATTTAGTGCAGGTGGGATGACGGTGGGAAAGGGTGAAATGCAATTCGGCAACGGTTTAACGAAGTTGAAAAAATGGATGAGGGCCAAAATCGTTTTACCAAGTTAGCGTATAGATTCCTATTCCATATTGTAGTTCATTTGTTGTCTCCCTTTTGGTTTTCTGTCTGAGGTTGCCTAATGCGAAAGATCCCGCTGAGTCCTTGTTGCTTCGCTAGCTGCTCCACTTCTTGCCTGAGAAGTTGTACCTCTCTTGCCAAGTCGTTGTGATGTTGCTTCATTTCCTGAATAGAATCAAAGGCGGAAAAAATTGAGTAGCCGTACCAAAATTATTCAGAAATATCTTCCAAAGTAGTTACAGGGTATCGTCAGGCTCATATCTAAGTCGTAACTGATGCATCTTATACTGTCATACATGATTCATAGATCCTCTTTTCTCCGATCTTTACAGTTCAATTATATGATTTGTCAACCTTTGTAAAGCATGTTCCTAGTACTGGCACCATGGGATCAATTACACACACGTATGCATACGAGCCAATAATTTTATATGGCATTTCGTGATGCTTATAAAATTGTGTGACAATGTCACTGAAGGGAATGTGCATATTTCAGTTTGATGCCAATTGGCCTAATAAACAATATAATGATTAAGTGCACAATTGAGCAGCTATGAACATTTCCATATTACCTCTAGCTCTTGCCTACGTATTGCCTCCTTGTTGGCTTCTGATCTAGCGCTTCTTTGCACCTCAAATACCACAACAGCTCCTCCAACCTGCATATATAAGAAACTCAGCATGTCAATGATGGTTGAACCATTTAAACATGTTTAGCAATTTAAACTAATACACCATTGGTTTCGTGCGGGATCATCATATTTAAGGTTGAAGACTAACTCACATTCTCGTGAAATGAAGCTTTTAACTAGTTTGCATATGAAGGCATAAGTGTATAGCCTTAGGAGAGCTACTACGTGACACAACTAACTAAGCGTACAACAATACAAATACACAATTTCCTTTCCATGTCAATGCTTCATAATTTTCCATCAGAGGATATCATTACATGGACAATTAGGCAACCAAAATGCAAATATACAATTTTCAGCTTTGTGTGGATATAAATTACACACCTCTACATATTCATGAGTTTAAACATGCATACACGCATTTAAACATTTGTACAGAACAGTACTTCAAAGATACTGTATAATTTTCTTTTGTGGCCTACTGGTCAATGTTAATAAAGTATAAGTGGAATCAAATAGCTTTCACAGTTCAGTAAGCACCAAAATGAATAACTCAGTAACAAAAACTACCATGAATAGGAAGACCTCCCCAATGAGATCTGAAGCAGCCTGAACAGCTTTCTCCTCATTCAAAGGACGAATTTCGACATCAGTTGCGTGACCATAGAGTCGTCGTTGCATTTGTGTTGTCAGTCGATGGTTTGACTGTCCAGACGAGATCTCAGTATTAGGAACAATACATTTAGAATTCATAGAGTATGCTTTAAAGAAATATTTACAGAAGTATAGGGACAAAATATAAAACCGTTATTATCTACACAAGTTGATATTTATACAAATGAAGATATATATGTATACCACTAGAGTGCATTCTATACCAATGCTAAAGAAAAAAAGAAAAAAAAGTGAGAGTGAATACACATTGACCACAATCCTTTAAAAACACAATGGAACAGTTAGGTGCAACCCATACCACTGTCATCAGACTTGAGGAGGCAAGTATCAATGCCTTAAGGAACTAATGTTATTGTTTACTCCTACTATGCTCCCATTTACCATATCCATAGACTTCTTATTATTCGGAACAACAAGTGCAAGAAAATCCATAGATGAGTGCCAACACAATTTCACTACACCCTGTTATTATTATTTAAGTTTTATGAGCACTGCGCTCCAAAGTGGCTCCAAATTCATAAGATGGGGTAGTTGACATGAGAATGCCTACGTTGCTAATTTTATAAACTAACTCGCGCAGTTGATGCCAACTGTGTTTGTGAAATGTCTTTGGTTGTTCTTTCCTTGTTGTCACAATTCATCTTCTAACAAGTGCCATCCATTAGAGAGCCATTGGTGTTAAGTTTGTAAGTCAAAGCTAAAGCACAAGTTCCCTCACTCACTGCCAAAAATCCTTAACACTACTACACTAGTATTGTTAATATAACAGTTCAATACAAATAACAACTCCATATCGAATTGGACAATGTTCTAATTTATTCCCAAGTTCCATAATTTTGTTCTAATTTGGTCCTAATGATTAAGTATAGTGTTTTAATGTAGTCCTAACTCCTTCCAAACCATTCACTCACTATGGTGCCTCCGTCAAAATTGCTCACAGCTCCATCAATTTGCTGCTGAAGCTGGAACATTTTCTGTCTAAATTAGGGGAAAAGTAATTTCCCAATATCAGTGCCCTAATCATTTCCCATGTGGGTTCGACAGCAATATAGAAATTTTTGACAAATTCAACAAAAAACACCCAGAAATGGTTCGATCGAAACAAGCCATTTGACAAAGACACCACGATCTTTGTACCTGAGCAAATCGGATGATGAGTTGGCGAAACCGAGGGTGCTTGGCGGCTTGTTTCTTGAGCCTGTTGGCGAGGGGTTTGGTCAGAGTCTTCAATGCGAGAGTGCCAAGCTTCAAAAATGGAAGAACCATAACTCTGCGGTGAAAATTGATCGCTCTTATTGGAGAGTTATGAGAAAGGGTGTACTGTTGATTGACTGATTGGGGAAGATGAAGGGGAACAAGGGCCCATTTGCAAATAATTTTATTCTACTTGAATGAGAATGGTTCTAATTTTGGTGGTCAAAGTAGTAGTTATGTACATCTCGGGGGACCGACTCTTGCAAATAAATAGGAAACTCTATTTGATTGGCGAATTTCTTTGGTTCTATTTTGTTCGCCGCAAACTAACTAATTATTTAAAACAGAAATTAGAGATATGTACCCTCGGGTTGTAGCGCCTCTTTTATTTATCTCTTTCTTTTGGGATAATTAGGTTTTGTATCATCAAGTATATCAAATTTATAAATTGTATTGATATTTTTTTTAAATTACGTCAAACTGTATCTATTTATAAAGTTATTTCTAAGCCATTTCCACTCCGTACCTTAATCAAATCTTTAACTTCAACATAAATAGTGTAATGCTCAACTATTAAAGTATCTATTAAAAAAATTGATATCATTTGAAGTGTACTAAATCATATCGTTTAATTTTATTTTTTTATACTTCTATTAACTATATTGATTTTTGTGCCAAAACACAAAATATTCATGCCTTCGTAAAATAATATATTTCAAGAAATATTCAAAATAAAAAAAATCATTAGGATTGCATCTTCTTCCTCTAAAGTTTTTAGGTCGCACTAGATGCCAATCAGCTTCCATGACACGAATTCACACGCTTGTTGCCACAACTGCACAAGATCCATTGTTGTGACATTGTGACCTCCTACATTATATAATTGAGGAACTCGCTGGTTAAAAGTGTTGTCAGCTCAAATAAAGAGCTCTGGCGAGGAGGATGTGTTTTTGTCTATTTGAGTTCGGATGGTATATGATTGGAGGACGTCGCGGCATGTCACCAGGGACAGATTTAGAGGGGCGGTTGATGCAAGTCGAGTCCTATTTGAGATTTTCCCCTCCTTAAATTGTAATATCTATAAATGTTGTATGAAATTATCAAAAAATTTCTTTAGTGGAGGGGTGAAAGTGTAATTTTGTCCTCATATTCTTAATGTCATAGGTTCAAGTCAAGTTTTTATACCTTTATCTTTTTTACACACTTGTTTTTTTTTTTGAAATATTTTTTATACACTTGTTAATTTTACCATTAAAAGAGTATCCAAAATCTTATAAATTATTTTTATAATTTTTTTAACCATAATTTTTATAAGAAAATGTCATCCCTAATTATGGTCGTTTCACACTTTGCTACAATACTATTTATTTATCTTTTTGGTACACTAACTTGTGTTGTGAGAGATTTTGAGGTTAAATATTGTCATAATATATCATGGTTAGGCGTAGTAAAATGTCCCAAAATACAAGTTAGTGTACTAAATAAGAGAAAAAATAGTTATGATAGAAAAGTGTGTAACGGCTATAATTAGGTGTAAGAAAATGTTTTTTTCCCTTAAAACTATAGAATAAACTCATGTACAAACTAATATTAGTGTACAAATGTTAGAATATATAATGATCATTAGATGGTTTCAGTCAATGGTTTATATTAATAACCTGATCTCATCTATTTATTAATAAAAAATAACCAAAAGAGTAAAAGGGTCAAATTAGTATCTAGCATGAAACCCCACAATTTAACCCTAATCATGCATTTCCCAATTCAGTACTCGAGACCCAAAGAAGGAAAGACGCGTGGAGTCGACGCACAACATCTCAGCTTTGACTCGTGATTCCAATGTCCACGCACAACATCTCGAAGGCGATTTGTGATTCCGCCGAGATGTCCACGCACAACATCTCGAATCCTTCCCGTGAAATTAATGGGGTGTTGTATTAATAAAATTTCAAATCAACTTGAATACAATTGAGATGGTCCTTCGAGATATTTCAAAGACATGTAATAGTAAATTTTAATTCAAACAAAACCTCAGATTTATCAGTAGGTTATCTACTAGTTTCGATTCTGTAACAAATAGATTTTAAACCTGAAATGTGTGAAGGACACAACTTCGGCTTGGGGGACAGTTTAGGTAAGCAACTAACGGACCGCTTGACAATTGTGCGGGAGCAGTTACAACAATGGGGTAAGGAAGAAAATAAGAAAGCATGGTCAAATTGGAGGACGGAAAGATCGGTTAACTCATCTGACATAAAAGGGATGACAAGGGATTGGAAGAGTATGGAAGAGAGGCAGACAGACTAAATAATCTCTTGTTAGCAGAAGAGATAAAATGGAGACAGAGATCCAAACAACTATGGCTGGAGAAGAGGGACCAAAACATGACATACTTCCTTAAGTGCGCCATAGAGAGAAGAAGACGGAATCACATTTCATCTCTCAAAACAGTGTGAGGTAAAGTGGTTGGCTGGAATTCAGGAATAGAGGCTGAGATATCAACATACTTTGATTCCCTGTTTTGCGGAGGGATGGTGGACTGCAGGGGGATGGTAGATTTGGCTCAATCGACTATCTCAATGGAACAGAATGAGTCCCTCCTCAGACCAGTGGAAGTGGAGGAGGTTAGAGCAACCCTGTTCGGAATGGATTCCAACAAGTCCCTAGGGCCAGATGGGTTAAATGCAGATTTCAATAAAACTAACTAGGCCCTGATGAGCGCAGATCTGGTAGCATCAGTCCAAAAAAAATTTCACCACAAGAGCTCTTTCCACTAGCTTGAACAAGACCAACTCGTCCTTATTACCAAGAAGCAGTCAGCAGAGTCAATGGGGGAGTTTAGACCGATAGCCTTATGCAATGTGATATACAAAATCATCTCCATGGTAATGGTAAACCGGTTCAAGGACTCGCTAGAAGGAATCGTTTCACTGACACAGAGTGCGTTTATCCCGGGCAAGCTCATAACGAATAATCTAATAGTGGTTGGGGAGGTGCT
>JAYMTP010008041.1:0-10435 GCA_036897365.1 Geranium brycei | reverse complement strand
ATGAGACCTCTATTTTGTCCATGTGGATTCGACCCGGATTTCAGCCGAAATATAAATTTACTTGATAACGATCGCGTCAGGTGTGCGAAGCCTTGAGGTGTGCGCGGTGCGTGTGCGCTTTTCGGCCCATCAATATCAGTTGCTTCATTACACAAAATAATATATTACATTAATTATTTAAACGTATATTGTAACCGAAACATTCGAAACACTTTCCTCCACAAAATTCGACTACATCGGTGTAGGAATGAGAGAAATTTTTAAAAGGATGAATGGAGTGTGTATTTGTGAGGGAGAAGGAAGAGGAAATGGAATGTGGCTCTCTGTAATATAAAAATCAATAATGACAACATACATAACAAAGTCCGTCGTTACTAATACTTAAGGACGACATACATATTAATGTGCGTCATCTTTACGTAACAGTAACACCAACGATTGGATTTTAGATCAATAACAAGTAATGGTCGTATTATGATTAACAAGTCAACTCACAGTGACAGCCTAACGTCGTTACTACTGTAGTATCGGCGTGCGTCAAGTGTCATTACGAAATAATTTGATAGTGATTTTGAAAGGACCAATCAATATTACTTTCTTAAATCAACGAAATATATGCCCACGATTAAACACGTTTGACTAAAACGTCTAATATTTTCGAACGTTTAAAAAAGCTCTCCAAAACGATATTTTAGCTTGTATAATAAGTGCTCTACCCAAGTTCGAGCCGACCCAACGGACGACAACAACATATATATGAAAATGTACTTGAATACTCACTTGCAAATTCAAATAAAAGATGAGACAAGAAAGTACATGAATAATTCAATTTGTTGAGAGCCCACCGATGTAAGACCCTCAACAAAGTCTTACTGGCTTTTGAAATGCCATTGTCCAACAAATATATTTTACACATAGACGACGGTCGATGATTGAGTTCAACAAATTAGAGACAACTCTTGGGAAGCACGAGTCCGGTGGTAGTTCCATGGGCGTACTTGCAGTAGGACAATGCAGGTTTGGTGGGATATGTCAACTTTATGTCTTGCAATCTTATTCCATTGCATCCATGAGTTCCGCTGCACACCAAGTTCATGGCCACCTGCGTCGCCGACGTCCCTTTTATGTTCCTGTACGTCACTCCGCTTATCTTTATTCCCGAGTTCTAATAACGTCGTCGATCATATAAGAAGTAGAATCAGATAAATATATATGAAAATCAAACAGATAGATTATATATATGAGAAAAGTACAAATAACTATCTCAATTACATATCATTTTCAGTTAGTTAGGTAAGATTTGATCAGTCATTCAGCAAATTCTCATATGTTAAGTTTTTGGTGAAAATGTTAATTTTGAGAGTGAAAAGACCAAAATGCCCTCGATGTAAAATATAATTTTAAAACTAAAAATTTAATTATATTTTTAGATTATTTGGTCTGAAAATTAGGTTTTTATTCAAAGTGCATTATAGACTTTTTATTTTTCACTTAACGTTTTTCATCCAAAAACGTAACATACGAGAATATATAAAAGTTGGGTGTAACAAAATGACCGAAATCTTAGTATATGTAAATGATTGGAAATGGGGTTGGGATAGTTATCGGTATTTTTCCGAGTAGGTATATATAAATAAATATAGCACATCCATGAGTGATGCATGCATACCTGATTGGGGCAACCTTTTCCGTTGGGGCAGTACCTCTGATCTATGATGATTGGGTTTTGGACGGCTCTCATAATGAGGTTTCTGAAATTGATGTTTTTGACATAACCATTACTTGGCCTCGCCCACGATTTTATCCTTACTCCGTTCTGTGTCTTTGTGAAGACGGAGCTGGTGACGGTCACGTTCTCGACCCCAGCTTCAATTTTGGTGTCTCCTAGACTACCAATGCTGACTCCGTGGCCAGGGCCGCAATTGATGCGCTCTATCCACACGTTGGCGGTGCCCGCGCCCATGGAGACGCAGTCGTCCCCCGTGCTGAACGTGGTGGCGCTGATGGTCACGTACGTCGAGTACTGCATGTGTATCCCGTCCGTGTTCGGGCTCCCGCTCGGCGCTATTATCTTCATGTTCTTTATTGTCACCAACTTGCTGTGGTCCAATGCTACGTGCATTATCTGGCTGTTTAGCAATGTCAGCCCGCTCATCGTCACGTCGCTTGACCAGCTAAACGATATCGTCTGCAATCCATAAACGCTATCATATCATCGATTGATTCGATCATATATAACTAATTCATTCTCATGCATATTGTAATCATGTGAAAGAAAAATGCCCTTTAGGTGAGAAAATGAGAATCATTAATGATCATCGGAATATGAATGGACCAGATTTGGGTTCAATTACATACAATCTGGTGAACAAAAATACCCCTTTTGATATTAATCTAATTAACTTGGTGCTAATTTTGATAAATTATCAGGATCATTATCATTCTAACGAGAGGTGGTTTTTATTGGAGTGCTTCCATACCCTTACGCCGCTTGGGCAGCTCTTGGCGCTTCTTCGACAAGACCAGAAGGTATGTCCCCTCGCGTCTATAGTACCCTTGCCGGTGACACTCATCCTGTTCACCTTTCTAAACACAATCCAGTACCCCGAACTACCTGTTAAACATTAATTAATTATAATTAGAGAAAGATCATTAGTTAATCATCATGTAATAATCATACTATATATATATACCAATACTACACCAGATTGGCATAGTGTTTGCGTACATGAAATGCGTACGCAGATATTAATAAATAAGGGTTGCGTACAAGAGTGTCCGCAACTGTTATTTAATTTAATAGCTAGAAATAATAACAGACGCGGACGCAATTGTGTACGCAGCCCCTAATTCAAGTAAGGGTTGTGCAGGCATGTGTACATAATTACCAAGAGCTCCTAAAGCAGATGGTGCTAGAAGAAGTCCATCGATCTGGAAGGTAAGCCTGTTGTTGCAGGGCCCGACGAACTGGAGGGTTTTGACGAGGAAGCTTCCCTTGGGAACGTACACCGTAGAGGGTGTCGACGACTTGCACGCCAACTGCCACGCCCGCAGGAACCCTCGCGTTGAGTCCGTCTTCCCGTCCCCTCTCGCACCATACCTCACCACGCTGTAACTCAAACCACTGGCTGTGCATGCACCAAACAACAACACTAGTGCTACAACAACTATATTGTATATAATACGACAACCCATATTCGACATCTCACTTCAAATTCGTTTTGATGATTTCGGAAGGACATGAAGCGGAATTTATAGTGCTCAATCAAATGGTGGAATATATGGTTTGATGGATAGAGAAATTTAAAATACAAAGAACAACAAGTAGATTGAATGCTACTCTCACGTTGTCGCATCGATAGACGCTAGCTAATTGTAGCAAATAAAATATGTGTATGTACGGTGTCATCATGTTGGGAGTATATGTTTCATACGTAACCGCATGTTACACATTAATACTGATCGTATGTAGAATAAGGTAGTTTCTTGTTCTGTCCGGTCATCAATTTGGATAATATATATATCTGTGGATTGCAAAACGATATACAGAGCAGCTACTCCTTTATAAATAATGGAAAGGAACAAACTTAAAACATAAAAAGGGAAAAATAACTGCTTCGGCAAAAAGAAACTAAAGCTTTAAAATCAAAAAACGTAAAGAACTATTGGACTAACACACGTTCTCAGTCAAGATTAATGAGCACAACATTCACCCCCTAAACTTGACTGTCGGTTTTCACTTCTTGAACTCCCAACTTTTTACGCATCTCTTGAAACTTGATCCGCCTTGTCAGAACGCCTGCTTTATGATTTTCCGAACTAACAAGCTCAATTATTTTAACTTGAACCCTTTCAATGCACTCACGAATAAAATGATTCTTGCTTTAGCAAGATTGTGGATTTGTTGTCGATCATCATTTGGAATTCTTAAGTTTTTCTTTCCAGCAACTTTCCCATCAATTGAGCCAACCAGATGTCTTGAGAGGTTATAGTTTTGCAGCGATGTATTCAACTTCACAAGAGGAGAGTACCACATCGCCCTGTTTTCTTGACACCCGAGTTATCATGCTTTCTCCGAGAAAATATACTACTCCAGTCGTGCTTCGTCAGTCATCAATGTCTCCGGCAAGATCACTGTCACTATACCCAACAAGTGTTTCTTCCAAGATGAATCGTTTGTAATATAAGTTAAAACTTAAAGTGTCATTTATGTATCTGAGTATGCACTTCACAGCTGCCAGGTGTTGTTGTTCAGTCTCTTCATAAACTGCTCACGATCCCGACCGAAGGTGCTATGTTAGGCTTGATATTGTTGAAGTAGAGGCACATGCATACACGAGCGTGAAAGAAAAATAAGTCTCATGCGTACATGAAACATGAGAGGGAGAATTTAATTTAATCCCACATGGAAAATAAGTGAAATGAATTGGGTGTATATAAAGGAAAGAGTCAAACTCAACTAATAAACTTGAGCTTTTAATTGTGGACCTCGGCCCGATATGTACAACCTAGTTTTACATGGTATCAGAGCTTATTTGATCCTATAAAGTCTTCGTTGTGCTAATACCTTTGCCCACTTGTTAGCCCATGGTTCTAACGAGTGGGCGGGGAAGAATAATTTTATTTTGTTTAATTTTCTCATTAAAGTATCGAGCCCTACGTCAAATTCAAATCATAACCCTCCACCAGCTAACGTGGGAAAGAATTCACGTTCCAGACACCATAGAGACAAATGTTTAGAGCGCAAGACGCCATAGAGCCGAAGCCCGAGCAAGACACCGAGTAGCTGAGCCGTAGAACGCAAGACACCGTAGAGCAAATGCCGAGGAGCGCATGGCGCTATAGAGCTGACTCTAGAGAGTGAAACTATCCCCATATAATAGATTTAATATCTAAAGTGCAAACTCAATTCAATTTGTCAACCGATTTCAGTTTGAGTGAGGCTGTTAAATTAGGCCCATAGTTAATCCCATGTGTTTATAACATGTTTAGTAAAATATGACGGTTAGGGTTTCATATTTGTTAGTGTAGGATTTTCTTATATGTGAAAATTTTCTCTCTATAAAGAGAGAGGTATGCTAATGTATTTTCACATCAAGTTATTCATCAATAACATCATATATTATATTTTACAGATATTCACAAGATACTTGAGGCTTCTTATGATTCTCCTGTATTTTGTTGGATCTAATGCTTCTCCTTCTTCCTTCTTACCGATTTGTATCCTATGCTTCATTGGCATACGACAAAAGTAGCAGTTTTCAAGACATGCAATTCTCAATAATTTGTTAGTATAATTTTTCTGGCAGAAATTGATTCCTCCTGTGCTCTATTTTACCTCGATTCCCATATAGTTAGTTAATAAGTCGAGATCGCTCATAGCAAAAATATTCTTCCCATCTATGCCTTGAACATGATCACTTCATCCGCGCCAGACCTTGTAATTATTAAATCATCAACATAAATAGTACTCTATAGTATGTGATCTTGGTGTTAAATGCATGTTCGAGCTGATTTTTCTTGAAACCGAGTTGTCGCAAGCTGTTGTCTACCTTGAAATTCCAGGCTATAGGAGTTTGTTTTAGCCCATATAATGCCTCTTGAGTCTCAACATATGATGTGGATTTGTTATGTAGATAAAACCTTGTGGATGTGAGACGTACACTACTTTCTCCAACTTGCCATTTAAAAAGTCCTATTTTACATTCATGTGATGTACTTTCCAGCCTTTGTGTCCAGGTAGGGTGAGGATCAATCTGATAGTTTCCAAACAAGCCATTGCGCGTAAATTTCCTCTAAATCTATGCCTTCTTTTTATGCGTAGCCTTTAGCTACTAAACGCGCCTTGTATTTTGTTACCTTGTCCTTTGAGTTCTGTTTTACCTTGAAGACCTATTTTAAGCCAATTGGCTTCACTCTATATGGTTTATGCGTTAGCTCCCAAGTGTCATTGTCGAGGACGGAGCTCATCTCTTCCTCCATTGACAATCTTTCAGTGCATCTTCTAAATAATCTGGTTATTCTGAGGTCAGACAATAGAGGTCATCATATTCTGTTTCTACCTCAGTAGTTTCTTCATATACGTCTCGAAGAAATTGCTCTCGGTGGGGCCCCTTTGCTGGCGTTTGACTTGTCTCCGGTGTGTCTTGCTATGAAATTAGAGTCTCGTAGTCCCGAGGGTCTGGTGAAGGTGTGACAGACTCCCTTAGTTCTTCATGAATGGTTTCGCCTTCCCAGTCCACCACGAAACTTTCTTGAGCTTATCCTCAGGTCTTTCAGGTTATGTACTTCAATCCCAACGTTTTTCTTCCTCGAACACTACATCACGACTGACCGTCATTTTCATTGTGTTTGGATTGTAGAATTTGTAGGTTTTCGGCCTAACTTCATACCCAACGAAAACCATGTGCATACTCCTATCAACCAATTTTTTTAAGTTAGGATTTGTCACCTTTACGCATCCAAACACCTTCAAGTGCCCTATATTTTTGGCTTCCTTCCATGTCAAACTTTGTAATGCATCATTCCAGCTAGGTTACGTGTTGAGGAACGAGTTAGAAGATACGCTGCAATAACCACTGCTTCTCCCCAGAATTTGCTAGGTTTATTTTTGTTTTTCATGAGACATCTAGCTACTCCGACGATACTTCGGTTTCTCCTCTCAGCAACTCCGTTTTACTGGGGCGTATATGTGGGGCTGTGAGATATCGTATAACACCATGATTTTCACATAAGTTTCCGAACTCTTCTGAGATGAATTCACATTCTCTGCCAGTACACAAGGCCTTTACTTCCCTTTCATCTTCCACCTCTATCTTCCTTTTTAGTATTTTAAATACTCCTAAAGCTGCATCTTTGGTCATGACTATTAGAGGACCAACTCAACTATAAGCTTAAGCTGATAGTTGAAGGACCAATTATAGTTTTATACTCTAACACTGACTAGCACATCCTACATGAATCTTGAGAAATCGTTTACCACCGAAAGAAATAGTTTATTACATGCAGGTGTTTTTAGACTGATAGGACCGCAATTCTTGTGCTCGGTGTAGTGGCTTCAGGGAAAGAGTTATGTCTTTACTTGCCAACTAGGTGAGCTTCGCAGAGCTGTTATGGGTGATCAAATTGTGGCAGTCCATTTGTCATATTCAAAATTTGCATCTTTTTCATAGTGTGAAAGTGTAAGTGACCAGCCTTGCATGCCACAACCATTCTCCTCCTCTTCTATTAGTAGACAAATAGGAGAGATGCGTCGCAACTTTATAATATAAAGACACCTATGTGATCTGCTTACTTTCGCCAATAGTTTACTAGATGGATCAAAGATGCTCAACCATCCTCTTTCCACCACCATTTTGCAACATGCTTCATCGAGTTGTCCCAAACTGACAATGTTGCTTCTCAAGCAAGGGATATAATAGACTCCAGTAAGTACACTATGTTCTTCCTCCAAACCTTTTAATAATATTGTACCTCTTTCTTCTATTTCCACTATCGACCCATCACGAACTTAATTGTGCCACCTAAAGTTTTATCCAGACTCGCGAACACCTTAATGTTCCTAATCATATGATTGCTTGTTCAAGTGTGTTAAGATATCAGGTGTCTTGAGCTAACCTCTTGCCCGCTCTGAGCACATGCTTCATTCCCTGCTCATTTAACATTACTAGCTTTCCTCCATTACTTTTGTCTTTCACAACTCTACATGTCATGGCCCTAAGCAATGCTGGTTTGTCTTTCTCACACTGTTCGACATAATTCACCTCCTCTTTCTCTTTATTTCTGCATTCATTTGCAAAGAGTCCCATCTCAGAACTCTCTCAATCGTCCCACAGCTTCAACAACAATCATTGTTGTCAACTCTCCCCATTGTTGAATAATGCCAACAATGGGTAGAAATTGATCTGAACGAAAAAGGTTCTCTACTACGACTTCCTTGCCACATCATTTCCTAGAGCATATATTTCATTGACGAGATTTGTCAGTCTCAGGGAGAATTCACTTATGGCCTCGTTCTCTTCTATAATAAGTCTGTCGAATTCTCGTTGTAGGACAAGAATTTAGCTCTCTCACTCTTTCTTCCCCAATCCTCATCTCTTTTAATGCATTCCAGGCCTTTTTATCTCCGGGATCGCATTAATATCTTCATTTTGACAGCCATACACCGGAGTTACTGTCAATGAGCAGAGGATATGTCATAGGCAGTCCTCCACGTCTGTGAGTTGTAGTGCTAGAGGAGCTCATTCCAAACGATTCTTTTTGTGATTTTTTATCGCCCATTTTGTGCGAACCAACGCTCTGATACCAAGTGCAGATTACAAAACAATATACAGAGCTAGGCAAGCAACACAGAGATAGACACAATTTGCCTTCATGATTAAGGAAATAAACGAAAATAAGAAAGGGTAAAAATAACTGCTTCAGCAAAAAGAAACTGAAGCTTTAAAATCAAAAAACGTAATGAACCATTGGACTAATGCGCCTTCTCAATCAAGATTAATAAGCACAACATATGCAAATCTATTGTATAATTCAATCTTCCAACTTATATTATACATCTCGTTGGAAAAGAGCAATTATCCATATAAGTTTCTTTCAATGTTAAGAGTTTTCTTTTCACACCCAATACATTTTGAAAAGGAGAAAAAACAGATTAAAACATCTAATAGATACATTTTCTATCATTCATGTATCAAAGTTTGAACTTGTCATTTTTACGCACCCGAATAATTATTTTTCCCACCCGTTTATTAACGGTGTTAGAAAAACATTTTTATTTATTTATTTAAAAAATTAGAAATATTTTAGAACAAGATTGACTAATTGGCATCTAACCCAGCACATTACCATTTGAGCTAAATCAATCATATGATTAGATCAAAATTTAAAAAAATGACAATGTTTGTTGTTTCTTCAACCTCCAACCCGGTAGAGCTCTTTTTTCTTCGGCAGTCACCGGCAAGCAAAGGTAGAGAAGAATGAGTAACATCTCACCGTTTTTCACAACCTATTCCTGTGTTCTGTATCATACGAGTTCTAGCTTCTTTCATGCGACCCTAAGGGCAACAAGACAATCATCGTCACCATAATCATCAGCACCTTCGGCTCACAATTCAATTTACGCATCGTGCCTTCTGCTCTATCTGCTTAAATATTAACAATTAATGTATAATCATAATAAGCATGTGTATTGAGATGTTTGTTGAGTGTGTGAAGGTAGAAGAGACAGACATAATGTGTTGTATAGATAAATGGAATATAAGGAAGCAGAGTGATTTGGAGTGTGTAACACTCGTACAGACAATTAGTGTATGTATGGGAAGGACATGTGGAGTGATGATTCTTAGGCGGGAATAAAGGTAGGGCACTACACAACCCTACATTTGTTGGTCATCATGCCATGGCCGTACATTACATACCTCTCTCCCTTTCCAGTCTCATTATTACTAATCAATCAATCGTGTCTTTTCGTCCACTTAAACTTCACTCCAACTAGAAGTGGAATTAGAGTGGAGAGTTCAAGCTCAAGCCACCGGATTTGACACATACTCATGAATAACGATCTAAATTTTATAACCAAATGGTTGGGTAAAAGTGAATAAAATCACAAAGTTAAAATGTGTTTTAATTTATGATTGGGTCAACCTAAGTTGTTATTTTGGAACGTTATGTCTCGACCTACATTAATGTGAAACATGTTTATATAATATAGGATATGAAATCTCTCCAGCGGTACATTACAAACTCTAGACGGACAAGAGGGGAACGAGAAATTGAACCTAAAAAATGACCACTTTAAATGACGTTATCGAGAAATTGAGTTGTAGTGCTTCTCAAAATGTGTGCACTTGAACTGCAGCACTTCTAGTGTTCTCTTAAAAGTCTCACATGAAAAGATTATTAGCTTATCCCAATGTATATATAATAGGGAAAAGTTCACTTACCTCCCTCGAAGTTTAGCGAATTTTCACTTAACTCCCCCACAAAAAAAACTCGGTCTGTGGAGTCCCCGTGTTTTACAAATTTTTCACTTAGGTCTAACGGTGTTAGTTTTTGATCAAAAATTCTGAAATGCTCTCAACTAATCATTCAATTTTCAACCCTAATTTGATTATTTTCCTCTGCACAAAATCGTTGATTATTTGGTTTACTAATTGCTCTTCTCAGTTTCTACTGATCTCCGTGGGCTCATGTGGTATGTGGCTGCTACAAATCGATCGACCAAACCGGAAGTTCAGCCGAAATCACAGCTCCTCTGCAAAACCCAGACGATTCGACTCCCCCTCTGGTCGCAGATCTCACCGGCGACGCCAATCGACGTCAAAACCAATCCATCCGATTTACTCCTTGTGAGTTCTCGCCGGCAGTTCTGATTTGATCGTTGCAACTTTAATTTTAATTAAAATAAACCATTTGGACTTGCTACTCCAGTCCA
>JAYMTP010008040.1:0-10435 GCA_036897365.1 Geranium brycei | reverse complement strand
TTCGTAACTGCTGTTTGTCAAAGAAATTGTTCCAACATTGTCTGCGACATTCCATCTAAACAGAATTAATAAATTTCAGTGAATATTATTGTACAATTGATTGAGAGCACGATTATATATTAATTTTGTTGTGCATCATTCTAATTTAAAAAATATTAATTCAATCATTCATAAGATTCTTATGAGATTAATATTAATTTGGCAGATATATAGGATCGACAATAAGACGTGTTTAATTTTTTTCTTAATTTCAATTGAATATTTGAAAATCCTCCCTCAAAATTTGTTATATATGTATTTAAAAAATATTATTTTTTTGGGATAAATGACCATGAACATATACTTTGAATTATACCCTAAAAATTAAGGGTGTAAACTAGTTGAATTGAGTCTAATTTTGTTGAGGTTCAATTTTTTTAAATATTCGGCTACAAATTCGTCTAACTCAAAATTCAGCTCGACTCGTTTCAACTCATTTACATTTTTCTGTATATAGCTATTAATATTAAATAAATAATAGATGTATATATAAATAAGTTGGTTCATGAGTCTATTACGTCTTGATAGGTGGAGTTCAAGATCAATTTAAGCTCAATCACGACGAATGTGAGCCGAATATCTGACGAATCGAGCAAGTAAACTAATTTTCAACTCTATCTAAAACCGTCATAATTTTCAAAATTTGACTTGTCAAATTCGATATACTTTATCATCCTCCACTGAAAATATTAAATATGATTGATTTTTTCCAATTTCAATGAGATATCTAAAAACCCTCCCTCGGAACTTGTTTAAATGTATTTTAAGATACCTTTTTATGAAAATATATTTTATGAATAAGTCGGCCATGAACATATACTCTATGACACGCTCTAAAAAATAGATATGTAAACAAGTAAGATCGAGTATAATTTTATTGAGGCTCGTTTTATTTAAAAAATATTTCATAGAAGAAATTAGTCAACCTTAAATTATGCTCGACTCGTTTTAATTTGTTTATAATTTTCTTTACACATTGAATAAATTTTTATGACTAATCAAATATTAAATGAGTGAGTTTACTTATATATCAAGTTTTGGTACATTGAGTTTGAGTTCAGATTTGATTTAAATTTAATTGCACTGAACATATACTAAATATTTAACGAACCGAACATATTCGACTAGTTTACAACTCCACCCAAAACCCATCTTAAATCTCCAAAATTTAATTCGATATCGAGATATTTTACCATCTTCCACTCAAAACATTTTATTATTATTTTAAGCTCAATAGTAAAAAGAAGAAAAAGCTCTGTATAATATAATGACAGTTACAAAATTCACTCACAAGAAAAAAAGACTTTTTTTTTTGTTCTCTTCTCTATTTTCACGCGTCTTCTCGGACTTGACTATCTCTGAGTCACTTCCATTGATTCTACGCTCCAAAAACCTCGACCCATCTCCACACACCTCCCAAATACCACAACCCATCTCCAGAAACCGCCTCAAAATCCATACCCACTTCTCAATTTTCGATTTTTCAGAGAGAGAACATTAGTTGGCGCGATTGTGGTGCTGCGGCGGCGATGATGGTGGCGCGGTCGCTTCTCCTGCCGCTGGAGCGGTGTTTCGGGCGGTTTGGAGGCGGCGACGGGCTGATGTGGGACATGGAGTTGAAGCCTCACGCGTTCGGGGACTACTCCATGGCGGTGGTTCAGGCCAATTCGAGCCTCGAGGACCAGAGCGAGGTTTATGGGTCGCCTTCGGCGACGTTTGTGGGGGTTTACGACGGCCACGGCGGGCCGGAGGCGGCGAGATTCGTTAATCAGCATATGTTCAGTTTTATTCACAGTAATGGGTTTATCTCTTAAGCCCCTTTTTTTGGAGTGGGATTGTTTGGTTGTTTGCTGGTGTTTTGGGTCTGTTTGGTTGGTGGGAAAGTTTGGGAATGTTGGAGAAAATTCATGGTTTTGGATGGTTGGCTGTGTTTTGTTTTGCTTTTGTTGATTCCTAGCAAATGGGTTTTAAGAGAACTTTGAAGTTTGAGCTTTAACTTTGCTTCTATGGTTTTTTAGAAGAATTGGTCGAGGGAGAGTTTGGATGATTTGGGAATGCTTGGAAAATGTGTGGGAGTGAAGAATGTGTTTGTGTTTCAGATTCTAATCACAACAGTTTGTGTCTTGTCGGGTTTTGCTTAAGCTCTTATTTAAGTGTGTGGTTTGTTGAGAATGTGTGGTAGTGAAGAATTGGGAATCAGCATGTGTTCCCTTTTATTCATAGTAATGGTTTATCTTTTAAACCTCTTTTTGGAGTGAGCTTGTTTGGTGGTTGTTGCTGTTTTGGGCCTGTTTGGTTGGTGGGAAAGTTTGGGGATGTTGAAGAAAGTTTATGGTTTTGATGATTGGTTATGTTTTGCTTGCATTTTTTTTGTTTCCTGGCAAATGGGTTTTAAGGGAACTAGTTTTGGCAATTGATTGTTCATCTAGGATTCTAAAAAGAATTGATTGTGGGAGGTTTTTGCTGATTTGGGATTGCTTGGAAAATGTGGGGAAGTGAAGAAATGGGCTTGTGTTTTGGATTCTGATCACAACTATCTGTGTTTTTGTTCATAGTAATGATTTGTCAGTCAGCATATGTTCCCTTCTGTTCACAGTAATGGTTTATCTCTTGAACCCCTTTTTGTAGTGAGCTTGTTTGGTGATTGTTGTTGCTGTTTTGGGTCTGTTTGGTTGGTGGGAAAGTTTGGGAATGTTGGAGAAAATTCATGGTTTCAGATGGTTGGTTGTGTTTTGCTTGCTTTTTATTGATTACTAGCAAATGGGTTTTTTAAGGGAACTGATTTTGAGTCTTGATAATTGATTTTTCAGCTTTAACTGGACCTTCTAGGGGTTTTAGAAGAGTTGATTGTGGGAGGGCTTTGATGATTTGGGAATGCTTGGAAAATGTGTGGGAGTGAAGAAATGTGTTTGTGTTTCAGATTCTAATCACAACAGTTTGTGTCTTGTCGAGTTTCGTTTAATCTCTTCTTGAAGTGTGTGGTTTGTCGAAAATGTGTAGAGGTGAAGAGTTCAAATTCCAATCACAACACATCATGTTTTGTCGAGTTTCACTTCGTCTCTTCCTAAACCGTATCCTTTGTCCATAGAATTCGCCAGGGAGCAAGGAGAGCTATCAGCAGAAGTGCTGAGGAAGGCTTTTTCCGCCACAGAAGACGAGTTCCTGCATTTGGTGAGGCAGACATTTCCAGCTCGGCCGCAAATAGCCTCTGTTGGATCATGTTGTCTAGTTGGTGCAATCTCTCACGACATATTATATGTAGCCAACGCCGGAGACTCAAGGGCTGTTCTTGGCCGGAGAGTCATAGAGGGAAATAATAAGACTAAGGTGGTCGCGGAGAGGCTCTCAAGAGATCACAATGTCGGGGACGAGGAGGTCAGGAAGGAAGTTAGGGCGCTTCACCCCGATGATTCACATATCGTAGTGTATGCTCGTGGAGTGTGGAGAATCAAAGGCATCATACAGGTAATTAGTCTAAGTTCTTAAGCTGTTTTATCCGCTGCTAGTACGAATTAGGGTTTGCGTTTTATAGTCAATGCTTGTTCATGTGTGTGATCCATTCCCACCGGTGTCTATAATTTTGCCCGTCAAAATTAGTATATGCAATTAACAATTATAATTTAGGGAAAATGGCAAAAGCGTGTTGTATATGATAACAATTTTGCAAGAGGGTGTTGTGTACTTTGTTAATGGTAAAAAATTGATGTGAACTTTGATTTTTTGTGCAAAATATGTGTATTTGTATAAAATGATGAAATTGCCCCTGAAATTAAATAATTTTTAACTCAAAAATAATTCAACTAAAAATTCAATTAATTTTTTTTGATTATACAAGTTTTAGTTTAAAAAAATTTCAGAATTGTTTCTAAAAATCTTAATTCCTGATTTTATGGTCAATTTCGTCATTTTTGTACAAATACACATTTTTGCCCAAAAAATCAAAGTTCACAACACATTTTTCCATTATCAAAGTACACGGCACCCTCATGCGAAAGTGTGATAGTATACAACACATTTTTTCCATTTTCCCTTTATAAAATTATGGTCTTTACCAGTTTTTTCGTGAGGAAATGAATATACAATTATTTACTTCACATGTTTGATCGCTGCTTGAACTCTACACCATATGTTGGAAGATTCTTATCCAAACAGTTTTCTACATTCAGGTATCAAGATCCATCGGCGACGTTTATCTGAAGAAACCCGAGTTCAGCAGAGACCCATATTTCCAGCGGTTAGGAAACTCAACTCCTCTGACACGACCCGTAATGACCGCAGAACCCACAATCGTCGTCAGGAAGCTCAGGCTGCAAGACCTGTTCTTGATATTTGCATCAGACGGCCTCTGGGAACAACTAAGCGACCAAGCAGCCGTAGATATCGTTACCAACAACCCTAGAAACGTAAGTAATGCACTCATGACCGCTACATTTTGGTTTGGAAAATTTGCAAAAGGGTGCCCTATAATTATGACACTCTTGCAAAAGGGCGCTCCTTTGTTAATAGCAGAAATGTGCTTTGTTGTTTGCATTTTTTTTAAATGTGTATTTTCATGAAAATGATGAAATTTCCCCTGAAATCAAGAAATTTTTTTAGTTAAAAAAAAAACTTTAAAAATATTTATTTTATAAAAATAATTTTTAATTTTAGGTGCAATTTCGTCATTTTCATAAAAATACACATTTTGCAAAAAATGCAAACAACACAGCACATTTTTTGCCATTAACAAACAACAGAGCACCCTTTTGCAAAAGAGTCGTATTATAGGGCACCTTTTTTGCAATTTTCCCTTTGGTTTATCTGCTATTGACAGTGTTCTCGGTTTTTTCAATGTTTAGGGCATCGCGAAGCGACTGGTGAGAGCCGCGCAACAGGAGGCCGCCAAGAAGAGGGAGATGAAGTACAGCGACATGAAGAAGATCGAGAAGGGAGTGAGGCGCCATTTTCACGACGACATAACCGTGATCGTGATCTACCTCGATCGCCAGAGGGGAGGCGCCGCCAGGTGCAGGTTCAAGCGACGGGCGATCGGGAGCACCAGATCGCCCGTCGACATATACTCTCAAGATCCACATTAGGGCCACATCACAAGATGAGTGTAGATAAAAATCAAAATGCAGATTATACATGGAATGATGTTGGTGAAAATGAAGGTATGTGGATGTTTGTTGTGATGCTCAGAATCAGATAGAGGTTTAGTTTTGGTTTCTGAGAAATGGTGTTGGTGAAAATGAAAGTAATGAAACAGTCAATGTTGTTGATTCTTTTGTTGTGTAAATGGAAATGTACTGTTTTTTTTTACTGTGTTCTTATATTTTCTGTGTAGTTTGGTAGATTGACAAGGATTTGTAGCAACATTGGTGTGGTCTATAGCAAGCTCTTGTAGCTCAGTTGGTTAGAGCACCCGTTTAGTAAGCGGGAGGTCTTGAGTTCGACTCTCAACGAGAGCAATCCGTTTTTTTAAGAAGAGCCCACTAACTTCTGTGGGCCCAACTCAATATTTAGACGGCCCAATAGGTATATATACATTACCAAGCTCCTCTCAATTCCTTCTTTGTTTAGGGTTGCCCTAAAGTAGCTAGACCGGAAAGAACTACTTAATTGATTTGGTTCGGTTATGAACAATCATCGATTCAATTCAGTTTATAAAATTTAAACCGATAAAAAATGAGCCGAACAAAAAATCGATCGGTTTAAACACGTGGCTCATTTATGTCATCAATATTTATTAATAAAAACACATTATAATCGACCCTAAATGTGAGAATTTCACGAACTCGGCTCAAAGAAAATCGAACCAAAAACCTGTAAGTCAAAATCAGTTCATAAGAAATCAAATAAAAAATTGACCGGTTCAAAGTTGAATCGAACCAAATACTAACAGTCCAATTTTGATTTTGATTTCCTTATAATTGAGTCGACCAGTTCATTTCAAAACCAAACCATGAACAATAGCCACTTCATTATGGATGGCATCATAAGCGAGTCTCCCTCTTGACCCCAAACCCTACCTCGTTAAGTTCAAAAAAAGTGTAAAGTGTTTGTATGTATCTTGGAAGTGACCAGCCTGCTCGGAGGAGTCCTCATCAGAAAAAAATTCTCTAACAAAATTGTGGCATCATATGTTTGAAGAAACCCCTCTAACAAAATTAGTCATACCGAGCTACGATTCTTGTTAAAAATCAGCTTGATTCACTAAAAATGTGTGGACGTGAACAAACATTGGGTACGTATTTGCATATAAATTTGAAGGTGAATTGTAAAAGGTTGGCATGAACTTTTTAAATTGTGTAAGAAGTGGTTGCGAACTTTTTTTTTTGAAATAAAGTTTTTTCAACTCGAATTCATTGATTTTTTACTCTCGCACATTATTGATTTCCTTCAGTGACACTTTAGATTAGATGAGTTCAGAGTAAAGAGAAAAACGGGGGAGATCGAGGTGATTTGTTTGATGTACAAGGATTTGTAGTAATATTGGTTTGATGGATAGCAAGTTTTCTTAGCTCAGTTGGTTAGAGCACCCGTTTAGTAAGCGGGAGACTTTTTCCACCAGACTATCGCCTAACAATTTTTAAAATACTTTTTTTACAGAATTAGAAAAGTTCATGGCAATTTTTTACTGTTTATCCTATAATTTAAATATCACAAATTTGGTACCGTATTGCTTCGTCATAGCATAGTTGAACTCAAATCTTTATACAATTTACCGATAAAAAAAAAGGTAAAATTGAGAGTTGAGGATAATGCATGCACAAAGAGTAGAAGAGTTCACTTTGGGTTGTTGTTTCATGGAAGGTCACATGCACCCAAACCCAAAGAAGCTGCCAAAACAAGATCACTTGAGATCTGCAAGAAACAGTACCAAACATGAACCCACACATCACCAACCAATACCAAACCTCACTCACTCTCACCACTCTCACCTCAGCTGTTCTCTAGCTGTAAACCCTTTTCTCTTCCCATGAATACCCATTTATTGAACCTCACCTACCTCATAACCAATCACTTCACAGCCTCAGAGATCCATACACCATCTCCCTATAATTATACCTCTACAACTCAGAGTGTTGGGCACTGAAAAACATGAAGCTCACTTTGGCCACTCTTCTTCTATGCTCTCTCCTCCTTGGATCCTCTCTCTTGGAGCCAGCCAGGGCAGGAGATTCAGGTAAGACAGTGTTCATGTTTATGTTTTCTCTCTCATTGTTTGGGTCATGGTTTGTAGGAGGTGATGCGGTGAGGGTAGGAATGACAATTGGGCGGATTTGGATTTGGTCGAAAATGTATTCAATCTTGATTGGGTATGAGAGATACCCGTTTCATGTAGGAATGACAAGAATCTCCGATCTGATTGGTAGGAGACGGGATTACTGAATCTGCCCCAAAACCTGTCCCGTTTCCAACCCCTGTAGAGAAATAAAATACCCCAAAATTGACAGGGATCTAAAATCCCCGATCTGACGGAGTAGTGGACGAGATCATTGAATCTGCCCCGGACCCGCTCTGTTCCCATCCTCTCAGAGCTAAAGTACCCAGAAATCGATAGAGCCTCACTATCCCCAATTTGTCAGATAATAAAAAGAATTTTATTATCTCGTCAAACTTAATCGAGTTCAGAATATTTTGTCATCTCCAAACGAACATGATTGTTAATGGGTTTTTGTGGTGTTTGTTGGTAGGTTTTTGTGGGAGTAAGTGCCAAGCAAGGTGTGCAAAGGCAGGAGTGAAGGACAGGTGCTTGAAGTATTGTGGTATATGCTGCAAGGAGTGCAAGTGTGTGCCATCTGGCACTTATGGGAACAAACATGAGTGTGCTTGCTACAGGGACAAGCTCAACACAAAGGGCAAGCCCAAGTGCCCTTAATTAGCAACACATTGCCACTTTCTTGTCCCTTACAATTAATTAGTAGTAACTAATTATCATTAGGCACCATAAATAAGATTTCAGATGAGCTTAGTGAGTAAGTAGATGGGTTTGTGAGGTTCATGTCTTGGGTTTGGTTTTGATGGTCCTCTCTGTTGTGATCTTGTGTTTTTTCTATGTGAAATAAATTTTCATGATGAGTGAGATCTTATTTTTCAAATAGTTGTTTCATTTTTTGAACTTCTAAGTGAAGATTTCAAAAGATTTATAATTTTTTTTGTCTTAATAGGAATTTGAGCCTGATGCCTCTAATGAAAAATTGAGCTCTTCAAATTGGAGAGAATAAAGATGAGAGTGACTCGAATCTGACATATTTTAATTAATCGTGTTCTTAAAAACATCCGACCTATCACACCTCAAATGATTCAAGGATACATGTCCCTTAAACCCGACCCGAATGAAAATTATGTGATCTGAATTGACTTGATGCCTAAAAAATTCTCCACCTAACCCATTCGATTAGATATTCGATTCGCGTCGGTTTCATAGTATTTTGTCACCCCCATCGATGAGAATCGAACTTGACACACATGATTCTCCTACATATACCACCTCGATCGATTTAGAGGATACATATTCCCCACAACCCGAACCATATGAGGATTCTACAACTCCGACCGACTTGATTCTCAAATAATTATTGACCATTTCAGTGTATTTTGTCATCTATAAATGAACGAGAACGAGTACTTTTAAGTATATGTCAGATTATAAGTATCTATAATATAAGTGAGATTCTGCACGTAAACCAACAAGTTACGAGGATGCAAATTACAAAAATATCAAACAACGTTATCACATCAAAACTCGATCCAACTAAAAACACAGAATTAAAAATGTTAAGCCAAAATTAAGACCTAAAAACACATTGCAGTGTACATTATGACAAAAACAAATGCACAATGGCACAAAGAAACCACAACCAAACTAAGAAGACAACAACTAACAGACAATGAACCTCAAGAACCACAAAAGTCCTAACAAAATCAAGGTTACTTCAACAATAAAAACAGAAACAACTAACAAACATGTTGGATCATTAATTAAACAATCACTTCCTCTTATTGTAGCTTCTGTGCTTGCTAGGTTTAGCTTCCTGCAACACATTCTTCCCATGAGGATGGCTTTGCAGGAATGGGAAGAGCACTTTCACTATGTGATTTGCCAAGCATTTGTGCACTTCACCCTAATACAAATCAACAAAACAAAACATCACGTCGCATAAAGTGGCGGATCCAGAAATTATTTAAGGGCAGACAAAATTTCATATTAAAAAAATTAATCTAATCGATAAATAATTAGCAAAAACAAATAATATAAATTGAGTGAAAAATAAGTAAATGTTTAGTTATAATGATTTAAGGGGGACAAATGCAATTTTTGAACAAAATTCTACGTTAAAGTTTTTTCGAGTTCTCGAGTCAAGGGGATAGAACTTTGATATACAAAAGTTTAACATGCATAATGTGATATCGAACATGCAAAGTCTCATATAATGTGTATTGATTCTCTAGTATACATGAAAAAGAGAGAGTTATAGAGTGTCACATTGAATATAAAATATGAATTAATACTCATATTTCCACCTATCCCACACCGAGAACATGCGACTCGCATTACTACTTAATAAACATGCTAAGGCATCCGCTTTGTTCTATTGAAATTTTTAGGTGAGCCGGATTTTAATACGATAATACGACTCATTGGTTGTGAATTTACACTCAACATGCCAACTACCTATTTATTGTTTCCCATGTCGAGTAATATGTATTGACGGTTTGGTGTGTATTCGAGGGGTGTTGAATCATATGAACGTTTTAAGACTTTTAGACCGTGTTCAGCGTAAATAATAACTTTTAGGTAGATCGGGTCTAAGCCATCGTTTCACGTTCAATTTCACACGTAATGTGTATTCTGAATCTGATATGTACGTGTATGAATCTTATCACTACTTGATAACCGACTTAAATTCTCAATCTATCGTATTGTGCACTTGTAGGTGAATCTAATTAAACAGTACTAATGTATATATTAATGATGTGATTAACATACCTTGGACACTCTCAAGGCAGTCTGAACAACATAGTTGCCATAAGAATCTTGACAAACATTCAAGAAACTAGGGCTGCTAAGCAGCTCATGAATGATCATTGTGCATTGCTCCTCTTTGGCCTCTTGCAGGCACTTCTCGACAACGTTGCTCGCACACTTGTTCGTGGCGAGTTGCACATAGTTCCCGTAAAGCTGCGACACAATGCTCGCCGTAGCTTCCGGAATCTCTAACTCAAGCACAAACTGCAATACATAGTTCCTACAAAACAAAAAACTCGGGATTAGGGAGAATTCGACAGGGCAAGAAAATAAATTCCTGGAATTCATAGAGAAAATTAGAAAAAACTTGTTTTTGTATTTCATATATATATATATATATATATATATATATATATATATGAAATTCACATAAAATTACAA